>OENM01000270.1:36491-46864 GCA_900239745.1 Rotaria magnacalcarata | reverse complement strand
AAAAAAAAATCATTTACAATTATTTCAATTCCCAAACAAAAAATATTTTAGAGTTATTTAACTTCCAAACAAAAAATATTTTACAATTTGTTAACTTTCAAAAATAAAATACCTGTCAAATACATATAAATAATAAATATTTTACATGTATTTTAACTTTCAAACAAAGAATTTATAATGATTTGATGAAAGCGATCAAGGAAAATATCTGTTAAATCAAAAGTTCTATGTTGCTGTTTCTTAGATCTTGGTTCCCCCTTTGCCAAAGTATCCAGTATAAAGTTTTTTGAACTATGTTATTCACAATAATGCATAGTTAAACGAATTTATCTTTTATCTTCGCAGTACGTCTTTAATATATATCGTATTTATACTATAACAATCAGAAAAAAAGACGCTGTCTCTTTGATTTTTATCTCTTTAAGTTGTAATCCAATTACGATGAAAATAACACAAGATCAAAGAGCGCAACAATTATCGTAGAATAAGAAATATTAAAGACGAAGCTTTCTCTTTTGTAGTTATAGTATACATGCATCGTGCATTTATTGTTAGCAATGAAGATAATAGATGTAATCGTTGACATATAGATTGTTTTAAATAAAATATGCTGAGTTACTTTTAAACTTCATATTTTGACAAAAGGGGAAAAAAAGAAACTAAAAAGCATTGAAACGCAGCTAAATTCATTGACATATTTCGATACTATAGTAATATGAGGTTCTTGTAAAAGAGAAGTATCATAGTAAATTTTCTGCAAGAATTTCGTAGGCATTGTTTTGATACTCTCCTCACGTTTTCTGGTAAAAAAAGAATAATTTAACTAAACCCTTTACTTTGTTGCATGTTAACCAATTCGCATGCTTGCATTTCAAAAAAAATTCTTGTAATATTTGTATTCTTTGACTTCATTTTTTTAAAAGTTGTGGAATTACAAAAAAAAATTCGCAGAAAAACTCAGAAATATAATGGAAAAAATTTCGCAGAAACGGTTCAAATGCAGGGGGGCTAGCCCCCCCCCCCTGCTCGGCAAGCCTGAGTTAGTTAAAGCCATTCTATTGGTTCTCTAAACCAGTGATTCATAAAAATCGATATCTATCCAAAGATGGACTTTGTATTCGATAAAGTAAACATAAAAATTTCTGTGAAAATTCTAAATCATACCTTTTTTTATTTAAATCGAAAAACTTCCGAAATCATTATGTTGAATTTTTCTATTGAATAGAATTAGATTTAAAATATAGACACTATGTTTTGCTTATTTCAGGGACAATTATGAAATCACCGTAAAAATCATTCGTCTATTCTTATCGATTATGTCAAATATTTATTTGTTTAATGGATGGAATTCATGCTCAACATATACGTTATGAATCCATAGATTTTTATTTTCGTTTAATATTTTGAAATAATTTATCTCAACGATGAAACCTATGAATGAATATTGTTTTTTAGGTATTTTGGAAAAAGAACAAGAACAAAGTGTTGTATACGGTTCAACGGATTTCGGTAAAACTTGTGTGACTAATGAAAAATATAAAGAATTGGTAAATGAAATCTTATTTTTATTTGTTTTCAAAATAAGACAAATCTTATGTTTTATCAGTTAGAAAAAGTGTCAGCTATGCTTAAAATTAAACCACATACAATAAAAACAGAAAAAGGTGATGTTGTCGAATTGTTAACAGCTGTTGAATGTAAAGGCATTGTTGGCAATGATGGACGACATTACTTGTTAGACTTATTGCGTATGATGCCGCCTGATTTGAATTACTTACCAGGTTAGTTAAAATTTCTCATTAAAAGCTTGACGACTTTAAATCTTTTCACACAAAATCGAGCAGATCATTTGTCTTTTTTATACGACAGAAGAAAGATGATTGATCCTACTAATCACCAGTTGATAAAAAATTAATACAATTGATCTTTATATTTACGTCTACTGTTCTATAATCTCTAAAAATCTTGATTTAATAATGAGCGTAAAGCTCTATTTCCTAATCAAGGATCACATCATTTTTAGAGCAGAACTATGTACAGCAGTGCTGAAAACTGATATGACTCCAACAAAAGATCTGACAGGTTTTTCTTTTTATATGGATTTTGTCTTTGAGGAAAGCAGACACTGAATTTATTTTTAAATGTTTAATTTTGATACTAGTTAATATACATAAATAGTTTTAAAAGTCTAAACTTACATGTGCTTTATTTAGTTGATGTCGAACATATTTCACCAGCCATGAAACAATTTGACTATCCTAAAACACATAAACATCGATTATGTTGTTTAAGACAAGAATTAATCGATGCTTTTATCGAGTAAGCAAAACATTTTCAAAATAAAAACTCAACTATAAACAAATTATTTACAGACAAAAATATGTGGATTTTTACCGTTCAATTGCACTTAATCTATCGAAATTACGATCAAGTGAAGTATGTGTATAATTTGAAAATAGAATTCATTGTTATTAATATTATGCCTATATTTAGTCCTCGACAGCAACTGATACTACTCAACAAACAAATGTTGAAGAAGCTAAACGTATTGTCAATGAAATTAGCGGTATGATTAATCTATAGATAAATAATTATATATACATTTTGTTTTATTTTTAGTCGAAGATAATAGCCGCGAAATAATTCAATCAGCATGTCGTGCAATTGGATCCGTAAAAGACAATGAATTCGATGTTCGTTTTAATCCTGATCTATTTCAGCCACATGTCACATTAAATCAAACAGTATAGAATATTGGTTTTAATTTTTCTTGAAAAATAATTATACTTTGATTTATTTTTTTGCTAGTCTGCGGAAATAGCAGCTGATATAAAATTATTAAAAGAAGCTGCTGAATATTTAGTTTTAAAACAAATTCCATTAATGATACAAGATTTTCAAGATCATTCAGCCGTACCAGTCGATGGTGAAAGTCTATCAGAAGCTATGCATTCAAGGTATTTAAAGGTTAAACGCTTTTTTCAATGGTAAATTTTCTTGTTTAGAGGAATTAATATTCGTTATCTTGGTCGAGTAGCACAACTTCTCAATCAACAACCAGCTCTATTCTATCTTCATGTAACTGAAAAATTTTATGAATTTGATTGTTTATGTATATATATATATATATATATGCATACGTACATATAGGACATTGCTGTAACTGAAATTCTTTGTCGAAGTGCAAAACATCTTTTCCGTAGTTATATACAATCCGTGCCAATTCATCTATTATCATTTTCAATAAGTCATTTTCTAAATTGTCTTCTGACCATTATAAATTCACCTTCATTGGATTATTTATCTGATGAACTCTTTACATCATCGGCGTCGGCAACGTCAACAAATAATGGTACAACAAATACGAATACAAATCAATCATCATCGTCATCAAATGTGACTAATTCTTCAACTCAAAAATCTGCGAATAAAAAGAAAAACAAGAAACATCAACAACGTAAACAAAATCCTTTAATGAGAAATGGTAAGACGACAATATAGATAGACAATTTATTGAATGCAAACTTAGTTGATGAATCGAATTTTTAAGTTATTTGAGAGGATTCTATTATGAAATTTCAAAGTCCGATGATTCTTTAGTTAGTCACAAATCAACGATTAATAAATAGTAAAATCATCGTAGCATTCTTTTAAAAAAATAATAATATATACATAAAATTTGATTATTAAATCATTTACTTTTCTTATGTTTTGAAATACTTATGTGTAGTTATGATAGAATCCCACGTGACATTGATTATTCCAAGAGTTTTATTTGAAACACTTGTTTTTTTTAAATTGTCTTTTAATTGAGATTACTTTCTTTTAAGAATCATTAGATTTCTTATCGTTAACGTCAAAAGCAATTTGGTCACAATTAACCAATGAAGCTAAATCAAGATATAATTTCGACTTAAACTGGTAAAAAAGAATAAATATTAGAATCTATTTCAATTTCTTATGCTTTTTCTCTTGTTTTGTGTTTAGTGATGATATTGATAGCTTCATTGAAAAATATAATGTTCGTCGTACTTGTATTCTACGTTCATTGTGTTTGAAAACGGGTTTACAATTATCAATGCGTGAATTTCAATTTGATCAAACAAATAAATCTAATCGTACTGCCAACGAATGTTTCAACGAAGACGATATTATTAATATTTATCCTTTAATTAAACAAGTTCCACCAAAAGTAAATAAATCCTCAATTATTGAATTTAATCGATATCAACTATTCCTTTCTTTTTTATATAGCCAAGTGATGCTTATCAATTTTTTACAACTGGTCAACAAAAAATTCAACAAGGCTTACTTCGTGAAGGCTTCGAATTAATATCTGAAGCACACAATTTATTAAATAATGTCTATGGACCTATGCATCCAGAAATTAGCATGTGCTTAAGGTTATTAGCAAGATTAAACTATATTATGGGTGATTATCACGAAGCACTTTATACTCAACATAAAGCTGTTATGATGTCTGAGCGTGTATTAGGTGTTGATCATCCTCAAACAGCCACTGAATACGTAAGAGTCATCTAAGTAAACATTAGTAAAAGGAGGCAACATTTATTTTAAAATTTAAAATTAGATTCACATGGCACTTTATTCATTTGCAAATGGCCTTTCAATAAATGCATCGAAATTACTCTGTCGTGCAAGGTATATTATTTTAGCGTGCTGCGGAGAAAATCACCCGCAAATTAGTTTAATTGATGTAAGGAGATTATTTTTTTTTAATTATTTATGATTACAGACTTTTTCTTATAACATTTATTATAGAGCAATCTTGGATTAATTTTACAATCATATGGTGATTATGAAAATGCATTGAAATTTATGGAAAAATCACTTGAATTGAGTAAAAAGTAAGTGTGAAGTATTTTGTAATAACAAAACATAATTTTAAGTATGAAAATTCGTAAACAAAAAGAAGAGGATCAGTGTATGTTTGTCTCTTGTTTTCTCATAACGTTAAATATTCGATTGGTTCATTCAACGTTCATATTATTTGTAGCAGTTGTTGATAGTAAAACTTTTCTTGCATAATGTTTTCAATAGAAATGTTATTCAATCATTTGTGTTACCTCTATACTTTAATCATGTTTTTACGGAGTATTCATATAAAAATAAGATCTTTATTAATTATATAAAAACCCTTGAAAAAGAAGCATTCGTCGGCAATCTTTTTATTTGTTTCCTTTTTATTAGATTTTATGGCTTAAAAAGTCTTAAAGTTGCTCTATCTCATCATCTCTGTGCACGTATTCAATCGTGTCGCGGCGATTTTCGATCAGCATTAAGCAGTGAACGTGAAGCTTATCAAATATATAAATTACAAGTAAACAAAAACAAAAATAACAAAAAGGAATTATTCATCGATTTAATTCATTTTTATTTTTCCAAAATTTAGCTTGGTGATGAACACGAACGAACACGTGAGAGTGCGCAAGTACTTCAACATTTAACTGAACAAGCTGTTGTCTTACAAAAACGAATGAATGATGTTGTGAAAGGACAATTACTTATGATACCAAGCATAACTGTATGTAGATTTGTGTGCATGCGTGTTTATAAACTAATATTTATGAAATTTTATATTTAGATTCAGCAACCAAGTTTTCAAAATGTTCTCGAAATGCTTAATGTTGTTAATGGTATTTTATTTATACAAATTCGTGAAAAAGATCTTGATTTATTACGTGAAGAATTAGCCAAACAGTCAGTTGATGAACAACAACAACAACAACAACAACAAGCAACAACAACACCTTCTACTAAAACAATATCAGAAGCAGCTGAAGCAGCAGCAGCATTGATGAATGATGAAGTTGATTAAAATAGCATTACAGACCATGAAACATACTATTTCGTTTTGCCTCATAGTCTGATACATTTTTGTAGTTCGTAGGCCATTTTTTGTTTCTATATTTGTGTGTGCGTGGGTGTGTGGGTGTTTATTTGCTTGTTCGTTTGCTTGTTTGTTAAAAACCTCTTGTTGTCTAGTCTTTTGTGTTTGGTAGACCCAGTTATTTAGTTTAGCACAATACCCTATTGACAGTGTGATCATGGTTTTTTTTCTTCTTTCATTGAGTTACATTAGGCAAATGTGGTAAGGAGTGATCGGAAAATTCAAAGCCGATTATTCTATCTGACTTGTTTTTTCCGAAAAGTTCTCCTGTTTATTGATCGATTCATTTAGATCTATGAAAACTGTTTTTGTTTATTTTTTTTAGTAAATACATATACAACAACAACAAAAAAAAATAGAAGAATGTTTTTTGTTTTTGTCTAATACAAAGCAGTTGCCTAAGTTCTTTCATTTTATAGAGGCGAACATAATACTAACTCATGGCTTTGAGTGGATCACTTTCGATTATTTGGCTCGATGCTTATATTGGCTTAGCTGATGAATGTAAAGGAATAAAGAAATTATTTCAATCTGAACTTGCATCAGCAGCAGCAATATTTCCGGTTCCAATCGATCCAATTAATCAAATGATTTGTTGTATCCGTGAATTAGCAGCACCTATTTCGTTTGCATCGTCAATATCCGATGCATTAGAGCTTATTGAAATACATTTAGGAAATGGGGAAAAAGTGATTGTAATTACTTCTGGTTCATTAGGAAATGATCTTATTTCTGACATTCAAGCGCGAAATTTTGACATTCATTCCTATTATATATTTTGTGGTCAAATAATGAATCATGTTGAATGGGCATCAGAAAAACTTGCCGATGGTCTTGACATCATCATGTTTGATTTTGAAATCGATCTTTTGTTACGGTTATCCAGAGAACTGAGTAATCAATTAATTGAAAACGGTAGAAATTTATTAGGCACTGATCCTCATTCAGCTTTAAAATATTTTGAGTGCGCTCGTGCATTAGCTGAAAAAGCAGTTGAACGTGATGCACCTAAAGACGAAAAAGATGCTCATCGCCCATCGATCAGCCATCGGCGACTTTTAGATGGTGACAATGGTCTTATTGCACAAGCAAAACGAGCTTGTAATAATATGAGTAATTCATAATATTATTATTTATATTATTGTACGTGAGACATATCAATTGTAATTATATTTATTATCTCTGTGTATTCATATTTATATTTCAATTAATGAATCTTTTTATTTATATGCTACATCTATATAATCTCGATTGCTTTCTAATAAATTTTCCAAATAGTTATTTAAATATTCCATAACAGACTGATTGCCACATTTATTGTTTGTTCCAAAAATGTCAAGTACTAGTGACGGTAAGGTTGCGAATAATCAAATAAAAACATATGGAAATTCCACCGACACCAACATAAACAATCATAACCACACTAACAGCTGTTACTAGAAAGATTAATATTAATCGAGACCAAAAGTCTCGGTTAAACTCCAAAAACTTGCTTAGAAGGAGTTGCATTACTTACCAAAACACGTCTCTTAAAGAAAAATACTTGTCAAGGCCATGTTATGATTTAGATTATTTCATATTTATGTACATCGATGACGTATCAATATGTATGACTTGAAAATTCATGCATAGTTGACTACTTTGGTTTTACTCAAATAAAAAATGGCATATTTGCGATGTGCCTTCTTAATGAAATTTTTAAGTTTCAGGATGCCATAGTAATTTTATATAGTCGAATTAATAATAGAGAAAAAAGAAAAAATAATTACGAAGAAAAAGAAAAACAAAATACACTAGTAAATTATGTTGAAACAATCCCGCTATCCTTCGATTTGACAAATACGAAGCAGTCTTTTCGTAAAGAATTTTCTTTCTGTTTTAATATGGGTTGTGATCAGACTAAAATTCGTCCATCTGTTGCAAGTATTCATCAAAATAGTAATATTGAACGTAAATCAGTATTTTCATATAATTTTGATGAACATCATACACTGTCCATTCTCCCTGAGGTTCCTAGTGATTTATCGCCAATAGATAAAGATGCATTTACAACTATGGTTTGCCAACAACGACAACAGGCTATTGACAATCTGACTTACAGGAAAACTATTGATAAGTGGCAACCTTCATCTATTGAAGCACTTGTTAATTCTATTCAAGAACTTTCTGCTAATAAAAATAAAATTGATCAAGCTTGGATAATTTTCTATTGGATTAGTGAAAATATCAGCTACGATACCGATGCATTTTTTAGCAATCAAATTGGAACGCAAAATGCTATTAGTGTATTCCAAAATAGAAAAGCAGTTTGTGACGGTTACTCATCATTATATGCTGAATTATGTAATCGAATTGAAGTTCAATGTTTTAAAGTAAATGGATATGCAAAAGGATTCGGATTTGATCCACGTCAAATAAATTTTGATCAGACAAATCATGCGTGGAATATAATTATACTAGACAATAATCATTCTTATTTCGTTGAGCCTACATGGGGTTCAGGTTATGTCGATAAAACAACACATAAATATACAAAGAAATTAGTTTCTGATTATTTTTTATGTCGACCAGAACATATGATCTATAAACATTTACCTACAGATTCCGATTATCAACTTCTTACACATCCAATAACCATAGAACAATATCTTATGTTACCTTACGTATATCCAACATTTTTTACATACGATTTACAAATCGTTTCACCTGCTTATTCGGCTAGAGTCGATCTAGTCAAGGATGAGTCATATGGATTGGTAATAATTAAAACACCAAATAATACTATAGAATTATCCGGTTCTCTAGAAGACGAAGCAGGTAATAAAATCGAAGGTGGCCATTTAGTTTATTTAGATAAAGAAGATCAAACATTATGGCGTTGCCAATTTGCTCCACCAAAAATTGGAAAATACAATATTTTTATTTTTGTCGGGCAAAAAAGTAGTCAAGATCAACATTCGGCTGCTGCTGTTCAATTTGCTTTCGATGTCGATCATCTTCCATTGCCACCTATTTCTTATCCTCATATATGGTCAGAATTTTTCGATGATGACATAGAAATCATCAAACCGAAAAATTCTTGCTATATTGATTGGCCATCAAAAGCCAATACTGGATATTGCAAAATTCTAGTACGCTCGTCTGATAAAGTTCGTGTATCTGCAGCATTGAAAGATGGTTTGACAGGTAACAGTGTTAAAAATGGTACGTTAGTTAATTTCGATCATGAAACACATATTTGGCATTGCCTTTTTGCTCCATCAAATACTGGTGTTCCGTTTGAACTAACTTTGTTTGCTCGACGTCCGAACGAAGACAAATCACATTCTGTTGCTGAGTTCATTTTACGACCAATTCCTAACAATGCTCTAACACAATCTATGACATTTCCTGAAAGATATCTTCCATTTTGTAATGCCAAGTGTCTTTTGATTGAACCGTTAAATGGTCTACTCGAAAGGCAATCTTTCGTGCATTTTCGCTGTCAAATTCCCGGTGCACAACAAGTAAATGTAACCGTCGATGGCGAATGGATTGAAGATGATCCATGGAAACCGAATGAAAATGATATGTTCGATGGTGTTATTCAAGTTGGAAACAAAGAAGTTGTTATCTATGCCAACTTCGATTCTAAGAGTGAATCATACAGTGGGCTCTTGAAATATACTGTCTCCTAATACTTAAAAATAGAGAAAAAAAATCAATCAGTATTTCACATAAATAAAGATATCACTCAATAGTTTTGTAAAACTTTAGAAATAAACTACAAAAGAAATGTTCTTTGATAGAAGTTTTCTAGTAATTACAAATTTTTTCTAATATAATTCATAAAACTTCTGTCCTGTCTTCACCATTCCCGCTGATTTCCATTGGTAATGCTATATTCCTTCGAAAATACCCACTAATATTGAATTGACAATGATGAAGAAGCCTTTTTATCGTGTACAACTATGTAGAATTACTAAGGCTCTTATAATTACTAGTACCATTTAGCGAATATATTTTGAAAAACAAGCTATACAATTTTTTTCGTATGCTTGCCCAGATATATGCGTCATCAAGTACATTTTAGAAGTCAACGACAAAAATCTTACGGCACCTGTTATGATGGTGTGCTGGAAAAATGTCGAAAGCAAAATGTCGAAAACAGAAAAAGTGTAAAAAAAACATCGAAAGGAAAAATGTCGAAACGTACATATCAGAGGTGAGCACAGGACAGGGCGGTCCTGGCGTCCTGGTGTCCTGTTCTGTCCTGCAGGACAGGACGAGATTTCGATTTTCGTCCTGTCCTGCCGCCCGCCAGGACAGAAGAGTTAGCAGGACAAGACAGGACAAGATAGAAAATCTTATCATGTGTTCGATCCTGACAGTTTTTTCTTGAAAATTATATTGAAAAAATTACGAAAAAATTTTCTAATTGGTCCTGCCGCCCGCCAGGACAGAAATTTTAGCAGGACAAAAA
>OENM01000270.1:0-19869 GCA_900239745.1 Rotaria magnacalcarata | reverse complement strand
GGGGCCGGGGGATGGGTCCAAATTTCTACCCTATATACTTCAACATTCCTTTCAGATCGTGTTTCACAAAAAGAGTACACTAGAATCGGTCAGTGTGTCCGTCC
Organism: Rotaria magnacalcarata; assembly: GCA_900239745.1. Lineage (NCBI taxonomy): Eukaryota > Metazoa > Rotifera > Eurotatoria > Philodinida > Philodinidae > Rotaria > Rotaria magnacalcarata. The sequence continues at coordinate 19,765 of OENM01000270.1, read as the reverse complement.
GTCCGTTTATTCGATAGCTCTTCACAATTACATTCGATTGAGCTGAAAATTTGTGCACAGAATTGTCTTATCAATATCTAGATCGAGTTCGAAGATGAGAAGGATCCGTCAAGAAATGGCTGAATTATCGAAAAAATTGTCATTTTTGATCAGACCATCCCTGAGGGGGAATACAGAGATTTTTCAAAAAAAAGCTTTTCTCAGAATTATCCACAACATATATAAATCGACTCAGTTTTTAACCCTGATTCCGAATCTGATACTAGTTTTGAACTAAATCGTAGCGTTCTAACGAAACATCGCCTGAAAACGGTCTCAAAATGCACAAAAACTGCATCCAGAAACCAAAGTGACTAGCTGCTCATGATAATTTTGGTGTTCAGACATTCTAGAATGACTCATATGTCCCATGTACTTTTTACAGTACACATAACTCTCGGATGAAATCCGAAGTTTCCACATTTATTATGATTTACAATCGTCAGCATTTGATAGTATAGAGTTCAAAATCTAGTCGTAAGCAACGTAGTGAAGATGCCCATTTTTAAACTATGAACAGATTAAAAACAATTGACTCATTATCGTTCTCTTCTACGAATACTACTGAGAAACTGAATGAAAACCTTCTGCATCCAATTGAATTGTACCCCGCGCTGATGACTGAGTCAGGTGGACTTTTTCTCATGATAATTTTGAGGGATATCCAATTTTTTTGCCTATCGCAATAACAAAAACAAGCTATCGGTATAAAGATGTAGAAAAACAGTCATTTGAAATAGTATTTGAAAATATTCGAATATGTTCGCACATACTTTTACTATCAGCACACTTTTTATTGGATTTATATTCAGTAATCCTATTGTTAGTCCTGGTGGCGATGGAATTAACTACGAGTTACTTGGTAAGTATTAATCATAATCGTTATGTTTCTTGTATATGTGAGATTTGATTTTAGGTGGTGGAATTGAAGGTGATATGATTTTACCCGATGGATTTGATCCGAAACGAGAATTCGATGGAAAAGGTGTAGCTATTTTTGGACCACGTCGTTGGCCGAATAATATCATTCCGTATGATATATCAGCAATTACCAGTAACATCAATGATAAAAATTTCTATAAACATAAATCGGCCCCTGATTTATTGTATTAATTAGATGCCGGACAGCGAACGATGATCGAAAGTGCAATGAAAATACTTTCAGATGCTGTAAGCACACCTATTGCAGGATCAACGTCACGAAAACCATGTGTTACTTTCCGACCGAAAATATCAACTGATCAAGTTTTTGTTAAAATTCAGTATGGAACTGGTTGCAGTGCAAGTGTAAAATGACATTTAAATCAAATTTTCAAGTGAAATAGCTTGTCTTCTTTCATTTCTTTTTAAGGTAGGATATTCTTCAGGCGCGAGAACATTGACCTTACAAAATTCCGGTTGTTTTCGATCTGGTATTATTCAACATGAACTCATACATGTTCTTGGTTAGTAGAGTATCATTTGTGAGAACAAAAAAAAAGGCGAATCATTTAATTCGCGATGATATCAACTTAATTAGTATTAACAATTTTACTATAGACATTAAAATTATAGATTAATTAAGTTTTCTTTGTAATTAAATAGGTTTTTATCATGAACAATCACGTCCTGATCGTGATCTATATGTTACTGTTAATCACAATAATATTGAAATAGGCAAAGTTAGTGTTTCATACAAATAAACGCAAAATAAGTTTACTTTTGTATTTATAGGAACATAACTTCAATAAATACACGTGGGGATCCACTGTTTTAGATCAAAAATCACCTTATGATTTCGGAAGTATAATGCACTATAGTTCTACTTCTTTTAGTGCCAACGGTTTACCGACTATTACACCAAAACAAGCAGGTGCAATCATTGGTCAACGAGACCAAGTTAGTGCAATCGATATCAATGAAATTCGCCAATTTTACAGTTGCACAATTTAAAACAACGCTATTTGTAGAAAAAACATCTGAAAGATTTACTGTCAACCAACAGTTTCTAATTCTTTCAATAATATATAAACGAAAATTTTCTTCATAATAAAATATGACTACGCGTTGATAATATTTGCTTTATCGTACGAAAATATATGTGCATATCTTATTCACATATTTGATTGTGTTAATGAATATGAAATAGAATTTTTTTTCATTTCGTTATTTGCTTCAGTTAATCTTATATATTTGGAGCGAAAATAAACAAAATTAGAATAGAAAATCAAAATCTATTCAAGTGACATTCACTTATTTTTTGTATTAAATGAAGTCACACGTCCATGGAATCACCAAAAAGAAAAATTTCAATAAACTGTTCTCATTCATTCAGTATATCAATTGCACTCTACAACCGATGAGAAGAAACATTTAATTATCTTTATTTTAAATTTTGACAATACTTAGTGTAATACAAGTAATGATTCCAATTATTCGTTTGTTCAAAAGTTAATATGAAAGAACAGATATTATTTTTCAAGTTTCTATAGACAAAGTTGTCAGAAAATCATAAAAATCTATCACAATTACAATCATATACTTTATAGATCATAATTAGAATTTCAATGATATCTAAATGAAAATATTGTTTATCATCGAAAGGAATTATATATTTTGATTATAAACATAATTAGGATCACCAGCCTTCTCTGTGTTATACGACATGATCAAATTTATCAAACATACAGAACATGAAACAAAAAGTAGTTTTCATCAAAACAATGATTAATAACTAGATGCATACTCATTTTCGAAGTACTAATTAGTATTTTATACGAGATGACATTTTAAATACAAATCTGACAAGTCTCGACCTGAGAAATATTATGTACTGATGGTGGCAACTTTCTCAGTGAAAGTAAACGGACAAAAACGAGACAATTAATTATTTCAGAGTTTGTCAAAATTCTCAACTATCATGACTGTCGAAATCATTTTTAAAGAAAACCTGAAGGGGTCAATAAATCTGAACATATGATAAATGTGTTTGTGTAAAATTCATTTCAAATGGCAATATATGGACTAGCATGAAATATATTCTAATCGTTACCGATGCCAAAAATAAATATATCAAAAGAATGCACTGAAGCATATCAATAACACTTGAATAGAAAAACTGCTACAGTATTAGTCTACGATGAAGAAAGTGAGACATTTTTGTCGAGACCAAATCGTTGGCTAGAAGAACAATCACAAGCTTTCTCGATGCTTTATTCATTCGACATGATATGGTAATAGCTGACGTGGCAGCTGGAACTGGATTTATGACATTGCAGCTAGCTCGCCATGTTGGTCAAAAAGGAATTGTGTTTGCTTCTGAGTTACAACCTCGAATGTTGAATGCTTTACTCAATGGACCTGATCTGCCTCCTAACGTAGTTCCTGTACACCCAGGTTAATGATTCCAGAGTATGGATGCCGTAGGAGCCGATCGGAAAGATGCGGAAAAATCACCGTATCTGATCGAAAAGTTCGGGAAAGCGCTGGAACGTGGAAGCAGTATTCCGGTCGGAAATTGACGGATTTTTTCCGGTGTATTCCGGTCATCTGCCAGCCGGAAAGCACAGGAAACTGACCGGAATCCATAGAAAAAAAATCCGATAATTTCCTACCGGAATACTGCTTTCACTTTTCAGCGATTTCCAGTGCTTTCCGGTCGTTTCCCACCGTACCTCTACGACCTGGGAAATCTACACCCTTTGATACAAATCTTCCTGCAAATACATTTAATCTGATTTTATTGGTCGATGCCTACCTTGAAGCTCTAAGACCTGATATTCTACTGAGAGGATTGAGACGATCTTTAAAAAATCGAATAGACGACTTGCTTTGGTAGAATCTAGAAAAGAAGATAATCGAATATCCATTGATATACGACATAGAATGAGTGAGAGACAAGCTATTAGAGAACTTCAAGCAAATCGATTCGGATTGGTACAAAGATTTGAGCATTTACCATGGCAATATCTTTTGAGTTTTATGAAGCAATAGTTGAAGTGTAATAAAGCATACATTTCATCATCTATGTTACTTCAATACATAATCATTGAACTCGAAAAGATACTTACGTTAGTGAATTACGTTTTACATTTGTAGAAAGTGAATATGAAATGAATCGATCGACGAGCAAACCTCTTATATCATTGATGATAGACTGAATGACGCCAAAATTCACCCACACACGTCACGCCACATCACATTCTATTTTGCATACGCATCATATTCTTGTTATCCTTAGTGTACGCCTCTCTACCAATCAGAAAAAAGACGAAATTTTCTTTATTCTTTATTCTATCGTTTTTCTTTCATTTCAAAATAAAGAATATTCATATCGAAAGGTTAAGCTTTTATTTATTCTCTAAAGTAAAGATAAAATCTTACAAAACCTCATTCTGACTTAGCAAAAAAAACCAACAAAGTAGTGTCAGTCAGAGAAAAGCAGAGCATACATCAAGGGACATTATTTTGTTTTGTGTGAATATAGTCAGCTGTCTGTTAGTAATCGTATAAAAGATCTTTCTTGTTATTCATATTCTCAAATATGTATTCACTATTGACCAAATGTCATATGTTTGTCTTACTATTCTTAGCAATCGTTAGTATTTCAGCTCATCAAAACGATCAATTTGTTTGTCCTGGAAGTGGCTCTAGTTATCTTCCAGTTACATTACCAGCAAGTTGGATAAATGGATCGGCAAATTGTTTGGATCAAGATGCTCAACAACCTGATTTAGATATATTTCCTATGAATAATGATACTTACATTCTACGTGAAAATAAATGTATAAACTATGAAGCACCATTTATTTATTTACTTTTTGGTAATAATATCGCATTATTAATTGATAGCGGAGCAACAGTTTCACTTGTTTCCTTACCTATTCAACAACGTGTTGAACAAATTATACTTAATTGGTGTATCATTCATAAGAAACAACGTCGAGATATTAAATTAGTTGTTGCACATACACATAATCATTTAGATCATGTAGCTGGTGATACACAATTTCAAAATCAACCTTATACAACAGTTGTTGGTACCAGTGTTAATGAAGTTAGTCAATTTTTTCAATTAGACAATTGGCCAAATAATATTGGTACATATACATTAGATGATCAGCGTCATCTAGCTATTATACCAATACCTGGCCATGAAAATTCTTCTATAGCGATTTATGATTGTGCAACGGGCATCTTGATAACAGGAGATACATTACTGCCTGGTCGTTTATATATACAGGATTTCTCGGATAATGTTGAATCAATATCACGTTTAGTTAATTTTATTGAATCAAGTCGTCTCAACGTCACATCGATACTTGGTGCACATATTGAAATGACACAAGAAAATAAAGTTGACTATCCATTGGGTTCAACATATCAACCAAATGAACGTCAATTAAATATGTCATTAGAACAATTATATCAACTTAACAATGAATTACAGCAACAATGGAAAGATGGCTTCAATCAACGACATAAAGCTTATTATGATACATTTATTGTTGATCCAAATTCATCTCAATTGCCGCCATTACCATTCGATGGACGTATGTCAGTTCATGGTTTCGTATTATTACCATTAGATACACCGAATTCTGTATGGATATCACATAAACCAATGTTTACTACACCACATGATTTTCAACTTTCATTTCATGCAATCATTACAAATTCAACAGTCGATCCAGTACCATTACCAACAAATATCACTCGATTGAATAGTCAATGGACAATTCAACCTGACAAATGGTCATTAAATAATTTAATCAATGGTAATTTGACATCATTTCGAACTAAATTATATAAAGGAAATTTTGAACAAGGTGGAACATATTTATGTGATGTAACAATCAATATAATTCGACCATTACTAACTGTTGTTCAATTGAATGCATCAGAAATTCAACCCTATCAACCATTACGTTATTCGAGTTATTTTCTATCAAATCTAATTGTAGACAAACGAACACAAATTCATCTTTATCTACTTCATCAAATTCGTGTACAACCAGATTTCGACGCTATCACTCATGTGACTATTGATCCAGCTAATTGTACAACTGATATTAGTTCAAGTCAATTAAATAATTTATTAGAACAAAATGGAAATGAATGGGCATTTCCTGGTATTGATAATGATATAGGTGATCGTCTAACACGAGCATCTGGATTAGTCAGCGCACAACTTCTTGGTGATATTTATTCAACAATATGTGAAATGAAAGTTGTTGAAGAAATTCAATGCACAATAGGACCTGATTTTTATGAAGATTGTAGTGTTTAATAAAGAACTAATTATTTAGTGATTTTTTTTTCTAGGAAGATTTTCATTTCGTTTGATATAAAGTATGATATACTTTAGACATGATCGATACTTACCTAATTGTTATTTTCAATTTTACAAGATAGCAAATCAGACAAAACTGACACTTATTTAATCACTATTATAAGTGGAGAAAAAAGATAGGCAATTTTGCCTCTATCATCAAGATTTCTTCTCATAGAATTCAATTGACATTTGAATTAAAATACTTTATCGATTCCTATTGTTCATGACACTAAATTGATATTTAACAAACAAATGTTTACCATTGGTTCTTACATGAAGGTGAAGCTCTAGAAAGTAAATATAATAAAAATCCTATGGCTTGTTCAATAGGAATATAAATTCTACTAAGACTATCGTTAGAGCATTACTTAGTATCTCTAGGTAAAAATCGATGAAATCGAAAAAAGAAATTTGAGTAGACAGACACTGCCTTTCTTAGTCAAATACGATATTAAACTACGAATCTCTTAATCACTATTCAAATTAATCGTTTATTTGTCTTCAACGAAAGTTAAAAGAAAATATACATTTAAGGCATGTTATTCAATACTACTTTTTATAAAATACATAACAAAAGTTACTCTTTTTCGTCTCTTGACTAGATAAATACAGAGTTGAATAAAAAGAAAAAAAAAGTTTTATCTGACAAAAACAATTGTTGGAAGAATATTACTATACATGGAACGGTTGCAACGAAAATAAATCAATAATAAATTGGCAAGAGACAAATCTATTTTTTAAATCGTTTTCCTGATGATTTGCTGTTTTTGAACATGTAATCTTCGATATTGCCTTGAGGACGTTTTATAGATGTCTTTTTTGGTGTTGTATTTTCTTCTTTTCTTACTTTTAATTCTTGAAAATATTCTCTTGGTTCTTGTTTAACAACAAATGAATCGAGTGTATTTCGAATTGGAGTATTGGCTTTACTAAAATAAATAAAAATAAAGAAATATATCAATTCAATCATAAGCTTTTTACATACGCAATTTGATCCTGAGTAAATGGTCGGATATTGTTCACGTCATTTGTTTTTGTTGATCCTACACTTGGCATTACTCGATACATTTGAATATTGTTATGTGGTAAAAGTAATGGAAGAACCTATTTTTGAAATAATCGATTATTTCTTAATCAAAAATTCATTGAATACTTTTTCAGTATCATATCGGCCAAAATCAAGCCATTGATCGATTTCGTGTTGCGTTGTTAAAATAGCCTAGTAATCAACGATATTTTTTTGTTTTTTAAATAATAATCACAATAGGATTTGTTTTCTTTTTGCTTACTGGCATTCGAATATGTACATTTAACATTTTTTCACTAGCATCGACCGTACACACCGAACATGAATACAATGGGTCACTCTATGCGAGAAAAAAAACACGCTAATATGTTTTTAATTAAGTATTTCTATTGAAACTATACCTCACAATACCGATTGACATCGAAAATACCTGCCATGGCTAATAATGGCAATTTGCCTGGATTTTCTTTTTCGATTTTTTCAATAATTTGATCAGTATTTATATTCGGATAATGTTTTTCATGAATCAATGGTTCGCTGTCATATATGAAGTATGGTGTTTTCACTACGTTTTTTTTCCATTCAAAAAAGCTAAATAAAGCAAAGCAGAATGTACAGAATAATAGAACGAAAGCATATTCGTGTCTACCCTTCAGCAAGTATGACGCATCGTTTACCATTTCGTAATGGCACTTTAAATGTTGGCTTTTCGTCAATAGTTTCAACTCGACAATTATTCAAAATAGGTTTATACTCATGTAAACTGCCTTTATGATAATTAGGAACCATTGACCAACGCATTGAACAAAGAACACGTGTCGCTGAATCTTCTGTTTCGTCTAAATGTTTTGCTGAAATCAAACATAAACTAGAATTGTTAAAGAAATTAAATTAGTCAAAGAAAATTAGTAATTTCTTGATCGCACCAAGTAGATGTTGGAGATATATTCCAACTAGATTGAAAAGGTTTCGTTGAAGACATTAAATCAATAAACGGTGGTAAAGTTAATTCTTTTGTTTGCGAGTTCATATAAGTCGATAGACGACGTACAACATCAGGAGCTAAACCACAAGCAAAACGTCCACACATATTTCTTAACGTTCTAAAATTTTTCTTGAACAATTAAATTCTCATTATTTATTTATTCAAATGCAGCCAGAACAGAAAAACGAAAAAAAAAATGTTCAAATATATTTGCAATATTAGATAAAACAAAAAAGCGCACATTGCTGTCACGACTGATATATATTTTATTTATTCTTAATGCACAGACGTACAAAAAAAGCAAAGCTGTTATTTCTTTTTCTTTTTTTATAAATACATAGAATAGACAGACATCATGAACAGAGAGAATAAATTGATAAATAAAAAGCATGATCATTTATATTAAATAGATAAACCAAAGACTGAAACGATTGCATAAAGATGTTTATTTTCCCAACTAAAAATAAGAATCCAAAAATAAATTAAATTAATAAATCAATAATAATAATAATTACCGAACTGTACAACTACCATCCGTTGTATTATCCCAATAACATGAGCTAGCTGTATGTAGACCAGCTCCATTCTTTTGCATGATTACCTATGAACATAGAGAGAGAGAGAGAGAGAGAGAGAAAAATAGAGATTTTCTAAACAAAACAAAATAATAATAATATTAATAACTTACTGCTTGTACAATATATTTAAATGGTTTACCCAATTTTGTAAGTTCGGTTAATACATGATCAACAATATCAGCTGTCCATCGATTAACTTTATTATGTTGATAGGAATTTCCACCGATAATTCTTTCAATAGTATCTTTAATTATATTTGAAACTTCATCAATAACAAATGATGAATCTTCTCCACTTATCACTTCCATTGATCTGAAACAAAGACGAAACTATATCTGAAAGAAAGAAGAAGAAAAAAACGTAAAACAGCAACCACAAATGTTCTTTATCTCGTTTAGAGGAATTTTTTGAGACGAGCAAAAAGAAAAGGAAAAATGATTCAAACAAGAAAGATACTTATCCTTTTACTCGTGTGTTTTCTCTTTCTCTTACACCTACTTCTTCATTACTGTTATATTGGCATAGAAAAATAAAAAGACAGGAATCATAAAAAAAATCGAAATGTCTACGATAATTTACCTTGAAGAAGGCATAGCATCATATACAGAAAAAAAAATGAAGTGCGACATAACTCGCAATATGATACACCCATAAAAAGCATGAAGGAAAGAAAAATAGAACTCATCATCGATATGATTTTTGATACAAAGGAAGCCATCGAGGACTAAGTTTAGAAAAACGACGAAGAGAAAAACCTAATATTTAATTTTGTCGACAATAAAAAAGAAGAAGAAAATTCATCTATTTGGTCGAGAATCGAATACCTCTGTACATAGACTTAGACGTATAATTGAAAAGTATCAATATTTCTTTTATTTCTTGTTGCAACGATTCTAATCCTTTTGCCCTTTTTTTTCGATATAAAAATTCCAACAACGAGCACTTGTGATTAAACAACAAGAAAAATGTTGAAACGTATATGTGACCGTTCGTCTCTTAACTCATTGTTCGTCTTTCTTTTCTATTCTATCAATACTCCCTTCATTTGACCTCTTTGCTACCTCGTCGGTAAGATCGGATCACGAGGTAATAATGTACACTCGTCTGTTGATGTTGTCCAATTGATCATTGAGTTTTTTTTCTTCTTGCTTTACTCTTTTTCTCTCTCTCTTTTCTCTCTCATTTGTCATTCAACATTTGAATATCTACTTTTTTTCTCACATTCACTATTAAGTGAACAATAAAATCTCCTACTTAACTTATTTGAAATTTTATTCCTAATTTTAATACATCTTTGTATTCAAAATCAAGTGAAAAAAAACTGCATAACTAATTTTCTATCTTTTTTAAATGGAAAAAATAGTAACGATCATCTGTAAACATCGAGAACGTGATACTTATTAATTGTATAATATGCTATAACCGCTATAGACTCAAGTTCACATACAGAATAAATAACCTCGTCATTTATCTTTCAATAAATGACGAGAAAAAAGGGGAAAAATACATTTTGTCAACATTATAAATATATATTTTATGTATTTACAAGTCGTCTAACAAAGGACTATCAGACATTCAATTCTTTTTAATTCGATCTGATTGGTAAAAAGAGAACACCAACGCTACAATCAACGTTTCAGAGAAATATTTCTCGTAAAGGTTAAAGACAAGATAATGAATGGTCCAATCAAAATACATGTCCGACTGCGATTGAAACTTTTTTAGGTTTTCAGTTAAGTTTTCTTTTAGAAAATCTTGTTTCGGAAAAAAATGTCATCGACAGAAAAAAAAACACGTTTAGTATCGATTAATCCAGTTTTTGCTGATAACGATTTGATCAATCGTTTTCGAGATGCTTATACAAATCGATTACCGATTGATGAAAAAGGTTTGTGTACATATACATAAACTTTAATATTTTTTTAGAAATTTTCTTTAAGTTATAACATTGGAACACGAACCATTTTCTCATTGTGTCATCGATGATTTCGTTCTCGATAAAAATGTTGATCAATTTTGTAGTCAGCTAAGCAATGAACTCAGTAATATCAAGATGAATCAAAAAAATAATGATTTATATAAATTTCAACAGGTTAATAAACGTAAAAAAGAACCCAGTAACATATTTTACAATAATTAAAAATGATTTGTCTATTTTATGTAGTCGGATGATTTGGCTAATGTGACATTACCAGCAATTCAACAGATCAAGTGGGTTTATTCGATATCTCGAACGATGCTATATTTCTATTCGAATTCAGGCAATTTGTCTATGTAGATTTCAAGGATTGGCTTGAACAAGCAACTGATATTCGTTTAAGTGATAAAGTTGATATGACATGTTCGAAATATGGATACTCAGGTATTATTTGTAACTGTTTTTTTTCCCTAGTATCATGACCAATGTCTTAGTTTGTTTTTCATTGAAGATTATCTTTTATGTCATGATGATGATATACACGGCACAATTGAAGGTCGTCGTATTGCTTTTATTTACTATCTTGTACCTGAAACTTGGAAGGTATCAGATGGTGGAGCATTAGATCTATTTATTACCGATGGTTAATATAATTAGATTTCGGTTGAAAAGTATCTGTTGTTTTTCTTGTTTGCACTTATAGATGAAAATCAACCACATCAAATCGTGAAATCATTATTACCAAAGCGAAATCGATTAGCTTTCTTTGAAGTTACTGATAAATCTTATCATCAGGTAATTGAAAATAAGAAAGAAAGATATAAAAAATTTTGAAGTCTAAAGCGATATCAAAATAAAAATGTCTTTTTTTCTAAGATAAGCATAGAATTCAACAATTTATCAGAGATTTTTGTTTTAACGACTACTCTTATGTCTTTTACTTGCATTAAAACAATTAAATTAGAGTCTCAACACAGCGATGGACTTAACTTTAGACTTTATTTATTATTTCTTCATCAATTCAATTAGGTAGCAGAAGTTTTGAATGACAAACATGGTGCTCGTTTATCAATCAATGGTTGGCTTCATGGTCCGATTAATCCACGACCAACACCCATTTTTGAATCATTACCTGCAACGAAACCAGCATCAAAATTTCAACAGAGTGATGTAATATTTAATTTATTTTTTGTTTTTTTTTGACGAGGAATAAATTTGAACTAAGTAATACATTTTAGTTAGAGCGTATTAATCAAACAGTATCATCGATGTATCTCAAAGTTGAAACTCAATACGATGTTCAAATGACATTCCAAGAAAATTCCGAAACAAAACTATCAGAATTCTTTCGAGTAAATCTAAATAAATTTTAAACATCGTTCGATTTCGATCTTTTTATAGAAAGATTATTTTCAAGCGATGATCAATGAATTAAAAAGTGATGCCATCAAATGGATACGGCGTGGTCCTTACAATAAACGGTACTAAACTAAATTTTAAATGAAACAACAAAAAACTAGCATTTTGAATTCATTATTATTTAAAAGAAACTATGATGTTGCTGATGTTACTTCTTTGCCATCGGCGCTGAAAACACTCGTTGAACTTTTTGGTTCTGAACCAATGTTCACTATTCTTGGATCACTTACTGGTTTAACATCAGAAAATGATGATGACGATGATGATGATGAGGAAGAAGAAAAAGTATATGAACCTTCACCTAAGAAAACTAAATCGAATACTACCGGTAGGATATTTCATTTTTAATATTTTTTCTCGAGTCAAAACTTATCCTTATTAAGTTGATAGCGCTGCTTCGTCAAAATCTTCTACATCTGCACCTCGATGGCATTTTGAATTGCGAAGATGGAAACATGCATATTATAGTTTATCGTATGACACAGATAATAATGAAGAAAATAATAATTTTAATGATGATGATGATGAAGAAGAAGAAAAGGATGGAACACTTGATGTTATGCTTTTCTTGAATTATCAATCAGGTACTTATTTTGAAAGAAGTATTTTATTTGTATGTAATTGATTTGTTTAGATGACACTGATGAAACAGAAGGTGGTGGTGATATTGTTTACACACTTAAGAATGAAGATGAAACAGTAGGAAACGATTTTGTTTTTTTACTAAAAAATCTATATTATAATGTTCTAGCTATTACGTGTGATTCCTGATAATAATAGTCTCAATTTGATCTACCGTGAAGATGATAATGTGCTAAAATTCAATAAATATATCAATCATCGACATGCAAATAACACCTTCTATGAATTTTGTGCATCTTATCTTGATTTAGATAAACTTAAAATCGATTGAATGAAAATAAAAGAAAATAAAACTAAAACAAGAATAAAAAATAAACTATCTGAACATGCATTCTTGTAGATTGTTGCCATTGGATGGCTACTTGTGAAAATAGTTGTTTTACTGAAGATGAAAATGATCATCAAATATTATCATCAAAAAGAATTATAACAATTTTATCAGACGATGAAGATCTAGAGGTAAATCAGAACAATAAACGTCAACGTTCACCTTCGTTATCGAAACCTAAACCGCTACAGCTAATGAATAAACGAACAATTAAATCTAATACGAGACAAACATCACTATCAATTATAAGAACTAATAGTGATAGTAATGGAAATGAAGAAAGAAAATGGAATTTGAAAACTATTGCTTCGTCATCAAATGAAAACTCATCGAAACAAAAAAAGAAGAAAATAACACAAACGGTAAATAAGAGCAATTATGGTAAAATGTAGTGTGTCTGATAGAAATTAATTTTCAGTTCAATCTGTCAAGTTTCTACTTGAACATTTCGTTTGAATTGAATGATACTTGAACACCAGATTACTTTGAAATAATTGTCTAGATGTCAAATATATATATATATATATTCTAGATAACCTTTAACATCTAATTATATCGTATCCCATTGCAAAAGTAATTTTATATGAGTGAAAACGATGTAACAAAAACATTCTTCACGTACATTTTACCTTCATGCAAAACGCAGCTGCAAAGTCCGAGACGAAGGTTTTATTGTTTGAGTAAGAGATCAAATAATAACGATTTAAAATAAAAGATAGCATGTGTTATCATGATCTTATATACTCAATAAAATCTTTTCTTGTGTGAGATCATACACATCGATATCTACCAAAACACAATCATTGATAGAAAAACCAAGTCATAGTCTAGTTTCATTCATCAACAAATAAATTTTGATACATAGTATTCTATTTTAGAAATCTGTAACAGTAGCCCAGTCAAGATATTCAAGTACATTGGTTCGAACAGTCTCTTCGCCATCTATTGTAAAAAATGACATCAGTAATGATCCATCCCGAACAGTATCTTTTGATGGAGCTGGCATAAATGAAGAAGACGTTTTCTCTCAATGGAATGAGGAATCAAGCACTTCTTCGTCAACTGCCGTTAATAGTAAATCAATATGGAAAGAAATTTTTAGTAAATCAGTCAAATCAAAACCAGTTGATGATGAATTAAAACAAGAATGGTCTGCATTAGACAAAGATCAACCATCAAATCATTATCGATTTAATGCAGCACCAGTTGGTGTAAAAAGAACATGTCCATTTTACAAAAAAATACCCGGTAAAATACAACTTTTCTTCTACTATGAGCAGTAAACTAATGAGTAAATTCAATAATGCATACGTAAAAAGAAGGATAGATGCGGTCATTATATAATTATACATATATTTAGGTACGACATTTTGTATTGATGCATTTAATTTTGGTAACATCGATGGTATACAAGCATATTTCCTTTCACATTTTCATTCAGATCATTATGGTGGATTGAATAAAAAATTTTCCAATATGCTTTATTCTAATCAAGTCTGTAAATTTAATACCAATATCTTACCATCTAATTTCATTCATCTTTTCTCAGATTACTTGTAATTTATGTAAAAGTGAATTAGGTATTCGCTCGGAAACTATGACTATTCTTCCTATGAATGAATTTATCAATGTTCATGGTATTGATGTAGCCCTTTTAGATGCAAATCAGTAAGAATATAATTAAGGTGAAAAATTCTAATAATATTTTATTTGATTTTAGTTGTCCTGGTTCAAATATGTTTTTATTTCGATTTGCAAATGGTAGATTAATTTTACATACGGGAGACTTTCGAGCGGCACCGACTCTTTTAAAACATCCATTGATTCAACCTAAACAAATCGATACAGTTTATCTGGATACAACGTATGTGTTTGTTTTCAAATATTCGTATTCTCTATTTCAATGTAATTTAGTTATTGTGATACTCATTATCGTTTTCCATCACAAGATGAAGTTATAGAAAGTGCTGTTGGCTTAGTTTTAGATTCATTAAAAGAGAATGCCAGAACGTTAGTCGCTATTGGAACATATCTTATTGGTAAAGAACGAATATTTCATGGTAAATCATTGGCATCTATTGATATAGTGTATATAACCGTTTTTTTTTCTTTTTATTTAGCTATTGCAAAAGCTCTTGACTGTAAAATATTTGTTGAAACAAGAAAATTTCGCATACTAAATCAATTAGAAAATGATGACCTATCGAAACGTTTAACAAAACATCCACATGAAACGAATGTTCATGTTGTTGGTATGGGTTCTATTACTCAACCAGTAAGATTTGAATAAATACAAAACTAATTCTATACTTTTGACTTGTTTTAATAAAAGATGCTACAAGCACACGTGGATAAATATGCATTAAAATATAATAAAATCATTGGAATAAAGCCAACAGGTTGGACGACTCCTCGATCTACAAGCGGATCAAAACATTATTCAATTGAATCGAAATCATCAAATATTACTATCTATGGTTTGTTTGTTTGATCCATATTGCTGAATAATACATGGCTTTTATGATGAAAATATTTTAGGTTTTCCATATAGTGAGCATAGTTCTTTCGATGAATTAAAAAATTTTATTCAATATATTAAACCAAAAAGAATCATCCCAACGTATTTATAAAATAAAATTTAAGTTCTAAATTATCAATTCTTTTTCCATTTCATAGAGTTAATGTTGGACGTGCAGATTTACGCGACAAAATGAATGGATATTTTCAACAATGGCTATCAACTTAGACTTTCTTTTTTTATTTTATAAGATAACTATTTTTATTGTACACCTAAAAACATATCAGATACAAATGATTGAATAGATAATACTCATTTTTCTCTATTTTTCTTCTCAGATGCCTGTTATTGTCCTCGGAGGTGTTACAGCTGTTGGTAAGACAACGACAGCTAAGCAATTAAAAGACCAATATAATTGGGATTATATAGAAGGAGATCAATATCATCCGATGTCAAACATTGCTAAAATGCAAGCAGGTATACCATTAACAGATGAAGATCGTCTTCCTTGGCTAATGCTTCTTCATGAAAAATTAAAAAATTATTTAACCACCAATCAAAGTTGTATTATAACATGCTCAGCTTTAAAATCGCATTATCGGCAAATACTATTAACTGGTTCATCAGATCCTAACGTTAAAGTAAAAATATCAACAGAAAGTGTTTATATTATTATACTAACATCGTCAAAAGACATTCTACATGATCGCTTGCTTCAAAGACAAAACTCACATTTTATGAATCCTTCATTGCTCGACTCACAACTTCAAACTCTTCAATTGCCTGCAAATCAGACAGATGAACCTTATACATATATTATTAACTGTGATAATCATTCACAAAATGAAATTATTAATGAAATTCAACAGATTATTAAGCAGTGAAGACTTTCTTTAAATGATTTTATTTTTCGACATGCATTCATCGTTCAAAACAAGGGGGAACCAAACAAACTGATTTCAAGCACTGAAATCAATAGAAATCACGCGAAATCAACGAAATCGAGAAATCACAAAATCAGTTTGTTCCCCCCTTGGGTTCAAAAATAGGAACTTCTTTTGTAGAATGTTGTGAATTTCATCGTTTTGACTGTAGTTCAAGTTAAAATGAATTTAATTTTTAAAAAATGTTGATTATTTATTCGATGCTTTAATTGATTTCATTCCATTATTAGAAAATTAAGTAAATCATACATTCAAAGAAAAAAAGGTTATTTTATTAATCCTCTTCATCAAGAGCTCCTAGTCTAATATGTTGTGCTCGAATTTTTACTCGTTTGGGCGATCCTGACGAATCATCATATGGGCTATGATGGTCAGGAGATGCGTTGATTTGTTTTGAACTAGGATATATTGGGACCACATCCGATGTAATAGTAGTAGAACTATCACTTCGACTTGATAAACGAAATCCATCGCTATCCAACGAATGCCGCATAAATGTTATTAATTTTTTCTTGAAACCAACATATCCAATAAAAACAATGAAAAGAGAAAACATAAGAGTAGCGGAAACCCATAACCATCTTCGAGATTTAGATTCTAATGAATGAGGTGCTTTTGAAATTGACCGTGGTAATGTTGATTTTGTCTTCGATGCTATAGATTTTGATAATGCTGTTGATGTTATCGTACTTTGTATTCGAGTAATAGGTTCTGCTATGACAAAATGACGATTCGGAGGTTTCAGGAAGCTGTGGTTACTCCTGGCATGTGTACATTCATCCTCTTTGGAAAAAAAACGAAAACATTTTTATAATAAAACATGAAAAAGGATAGCTATGAAAATATTTCTGATCATTGAAAAGTCAGCTATGGATACTCGAATTTCATATTCGAAATCTTTGGTATTATTTATTAAAACATACCAGTGCCAATAACTTGGATTGAGAAACATTTAATTTCAGTCGATGGTAATTTACGACTGAATTCACCGACAAAGCATATTTGATATTTTTCACATAGATCTGGTGAACATTGAAATATAACTTCAATACCTCCATTAGCTGAAACGATAGGTTGATTATTTGTACATAATGTCGTCAATTCAGTTATTGTTTGATCTTGAGGTTCAATTAAAAGACAATTAGGATTAAGATTGACAGTTAGATTAACTGATTGTTTTATTTTAATCGTCGATATATTAGAATGATCTGCTTTATTTTCAACAACGATTTCTGGCTGTACATTACAAATAATATCTTTTAACACATGTATTTGAATACTAATTAAAGAACGCGAAAGTATTTGATCGTTATTACGATCCATTAGCCAAAATTGACCGAATTGTTTACCGAGTCGATTCTTTTGATAAGTCAATTTACAGTTAGCATCAGGATGAACCGTTAAAAATCCACCTAGATCATCGTTAAATCGTTCACATACTATTTCATCATCTAATTTAGATGAAACAAGAATTATTGATTCATTAATAAAAAGAGAACGAGAATTATTTAACTATCAGCATCGAAGACATATATTTTTATGTCTCTTGGTTCATTGAAATCAACATAATAAGATGCTGGAATATGCGGATAAGGCGATGAATTTATTCGTTTTAGTTTGGTTTCAATAGATAATTCAAGATGAAAATTTTTCACTGTTGAATTTGCCCAACAACAAGAAGACTAACAAAAAAAGATGTTATAAACAGCTATTTTTAAATTACTACGGTCTAAAATTGTTTTTCTATAAAAAATAACTAGTGGACAAATGTTTTGTTCAAGTTCAGAGAACGAAATTGGTTGCTGAGCATCATTAAGTAAAACTGGAATATTGTTATTTTTCTTAGATATTTCGTTCAATAAAAAAGTCATGTTGAATTATGAGTTTCGTAAAAAACGAAATGAACAGTATGTGAATTTATGTACGTACATAGCGAAGCTGAATTGATTTATATTTTTCAAAAATTAATAAAAATTGACGCCGTAATATCGAATAACCATTATTTTGATTAGCACTTTCACAATAGGCCCAAGTTTTTTCTTGAAAATGTTTACACGCACGATTATGAGAATCACTCATACATTCAATATTGTAGAAATATTTATTTCGTTTGATTGACTCTGTTTCATACCATAGATATCGATGATTGATTTCATCATAAGGAACTGATTCACCAATGAAATATACAATCATATGTTCATTAACTTGTTCTGGAGTGCAAATAAAATAATGATCCGACATATGAAAACGTATTTCAACTACGATTGATTCATATGATTTATGATTAATAGGTTGCTCGATATGTCGATAAGTAAATGAACCGCCGAGAAAATGTGAAGCTATTGTTAGTGAGAAAAGAAGAAAAACTATTATTAAAAATAACTGAAAAATCATTTTGTTAAAAGAATTAGAAAAAATGATTATTGATTTATAATTTCAAAGAGAACGCGCCTGTTATTACCATTATTTGAAATAGTATTTTGATGAAAAGAGATGATATTGCTGAAGCTCAGGTAAACAACATTGAAATAATCAATGAAAATGAAGGTAGCGAAAATAGTAGTACATACTACGAATATTGGATTTTGTTTAATGTTTGTTGTACCTAAAAGTTTACAGATATGAGAACTGGGTAATTAAATGATTATCATGGTCATTCTTTTCGATAAATTATAATGGAAGTGATCATGTTATTATTCACAAGTCGTGAAGTAATACAAATGTCAATCTATTAATAATCATTGTTATGAGCGATTGCACCGATGAAGTTCCTGTCGTACAACAGTGTATACCGATCGATACACCAGAAATACATTATGTATAGTAACAATGACCTGACCCTGTTGCATCACAGTTATTAAGATCAAAGCTTTATTTGTATTATATAATGAAATATCCGCATGTGGATGTGGATGCATGAATGTTTTTGTACATACCGACACCCACACGCAAGATTGTTTTTCATGTATAGCTAAAGTTGGTTATATGTCTTTGGGAACGTAGGATATCTTAGGTCAGGATTCGCGTATTTTCCAATACGATTCGCCAAATCAT
>OENM01000269.1:97261-107738 GCA_900239745.1 Rotaria magnacalcarata | reverse complement strand
TTTTCATTATTGCTTTTCTGAAGAACTTCAACATCATAGTATTTGCTTATATTGAAATATCCACAAAATATTAGATACTACATTCATTTTGGCTTACTTGTTAAAAGAAATTTTTTTTTGGGAAGTTAACTTCTGTCAGTTATAAATTGTAAATCTTTTACATGATTGCTTCAAATTAAATTGATAAATTTTGTCATAACCTAGCGCTTTTTTCATGTTCAAATCTATATTTTGTTTTTTGGAAATATCTTATTCGATATGCCTAATCTAACATCGTATAGTGCTCCACCTATTCATTTAAATCGAGAACTTCCAAAAACTTATTGTGATCTAATTCGACATGAAATTGATTATAATGATTTTCTTCGTAAACGTATTGCAAATATTCAATCATCATTATCTCGTACAAATAAGAAACCGTTAATTAAGACAGCTAATAACCATCAGCGCCGTGCGTATTTCGATCACAATCAACGTTTATTTTACGTGTATAAACGTAATTTACAATTGTGTCAAAAGATTCTTCAAATTTCGACGAAAAATGGCAAACAACAAGGTGGAGTTGATTGTCATAATGAAAATTATAAAAAACGAACAAAAATTTCTCATTTCCGCCTACGACAAAAACACTGGAAAGATACTGTAGAAAATGAAAATAAACAATTTATTCGTTCTCTAATGTAATAAAATTATCTAGATCTTCATCAATAATTTATCTCATTTTTTTCGCTTGAAAGATATCATCGAAATAAATATCAGCCAATACACGATCGACGCATAGCTCATCAAGCTTATCAACAGCACTTAAAATTACTAAAAGCAATGTCACATTATCCAAAATATAATATAACGAATCCCTTCTATAAAAATTTACTTGATTATGATTATTTACCTCAACATTTTTATTATAATTACAGTAAAGCTTACCATATAGATTCAACTGTTTCATTACGAGTTCGATGTCAAACTTTGCCTTTTTCTTATAAATTGAATAGAAAACAGAAACCTAAAACCATTCAAACGCATTTCGATAAATCAACTAGACATGTAGAAGAAGTACAAACAAATAGATATGTAGAAAATATTTTACAACAAACAATAAATAAAGCAATCTATATATGTAAGATGCAAATAGTTATTTTTAGAAACGACAGTCTGATCTTTAGATAATCAACCTCTTCCATCTGTATCCAATTGTTATTTTGCAACTAGTCAAAGTTTTAAAAAGCCGCCGAATCAGTACCAGTCACTCTTTCGATCATCTTCATGTCGTGAATTACTTGAACCTTGGTGCAATAAAAAACAACATAGAGAACCCTTAAGAACTAATTCTATTAATGATAATATGATCAATGAAAAACAGCGTATTCTCGATTCGTATAATAACATTCAAGAACCGAAACAGATGAAAGTAAATCAACATCTCACTAGGTCTTTATCAGAACATAGTACATGAATAATCTGCCATAGTATAGTAATAGATGAACTCTACATCTATTTAAGCAGTGAAAATTATCGATTGACATTTCTTAAAACTTTATTATTTTTTCATGCATTTGTTATATAAAATTTTATTGAAAGTGCATTCTTGGAAATGTCAATTTAACATTTCATAGAAAAAAAAAGTACTCTATACGCATCTAGATCTATGGGATTCACAAAGTCAATGAAGATCGCACAAGATATAAAAATTTTGTTGTCAATCAAATCATATCGACAAAATTTTTCATAATTTTATTCTACAGCGCATTCAACTGAATTGATCGGATTGAATTCATTCGCATTCTTTGAAAAAACAAAAATTTATTTTAGAGAAAAGAACGATTGCGTATCCGAGTATTCAATTGTACTAAAATAACCTAGCGCCGATCAATGAACAGGAGGAAAAAATGTAATATTCAAGCACTCTGAAAGGAAATAACACTTCGTAAATATTATTTTTCTAAGATTTGAGAACCAGGAATGAATTCGGCTAACGTCATTCAGTTGTTTTCCATTAGCGGAATTGATCAAGACAAAAAAATAACACTTTCCATGGTAATGTTCAAGCTTATCAACATTTTTCTGTGTCTACATTTGGCACGTACAAGCCATTTTCAAGGTGGAACAATTACATATAAAATAATGAATACTAATGGATCTACAGTATCCATCATGATAACACAAACATATATATACAGATGGCCATTGATTTATTGTGATAATGCTGATATATTATCACAAAGTTCACCTAATATGAGTGCTTTTCCTGAATATAATTATAAACTCAATTGTATTTCAAATTGTACAACAGATGGTGGCTATGTACCAGTACCAATTAGACCCTACTGTATAGATTATTCAGCGCCGATGTCTATTAGTACTACACAAAGAACTGATATAGTTAATATTACAATTGGAGCTTATTTTACAGTCGCTTTTCAATCGTATGTCACTAGTCGTTTGAAATTTTTAGAATTTTTTCTTTTCTTGTTAAAATTTTCTTCAGATCAGCTTGGAGAACATTGAGTTTACCAACCGGAAGTCCAACTAGTAAAGGTTGGAGTATTTCATGTACAATTGATCTACGAATACGATCGGATACAAGCAAACTAAATACACCTCCTGTTGCGAATATTATTTCGCCCATTGCTATTCCTGTTGGGGTTCAACAATCATTGATTATTCAGACAATTGATAGTGATAATGATGTAGTCCGATGTCGTTTTGCTGATACGCCCACTGAATGTGCAGATGTATGTCCACCAAGTTCTCTACCAAATAATACAATACTCATATCTTCAAATTGCACATTGCTTATCACTGGTGCCAAAGTGCATGATTGGTATGCTGTAGCTATTCAGGTTTGTTATTAAGAGTGTACATGATCGCTATTGAAAAGAAGCAAATAAGAGTCATCAAACTAACTTTTCTGAATTGCTAAATTTAGATTGAAGATTTTGCTTCTGCAAATTCGACAACTCCATTAAGTTCTGTACCGGTTCAAATTCTCGTTAATGTATATGCTTCACCTAACTGTACCATAACTCCTCGTCTCTATGGTTCTACTAATCAAACAGGTACATGTCAAAGTTTACAAGTTGGACAATTGTATGCGACGATGCTCTATGCTGAGAATTATTGCTCAAATTATAGTGTTACAATAGAAGACATTGCTACACTATCATTTCCTATAGTTATTAAAAGTAATCTCATTCGAAATACAAGTACATTATATTCTGTTGGTTTAACATGGACACCAACTGCAAATGAAATCGGTTCGCAAATACTTTGTGCCGTTGCAATTGATAGGTAAGCATATCTATTACAAAGTATAATAATTATAATTTAACAGTTAATTATCTGTTTCAATCTAGTCAAAATGTTCAATCAAATCAATATTGTGTAGCATTTGCAGTGAGTCAAAATGGTAGTGCAGCATGTCCTGAAGACGTCTTAGAAACTACGTAAGGAGCATTAATGAACTTTTTTATATTATCCATTTTTTGAAAATGAATATCAATATCAAAGATGAAAGATTTTGACAAAGAATAAGTAGAATCATATATGAGATACTCCTAGAAGACTTCAGATATATTAGTAATGATATTTATGAAGTACAATATCCTGTTATTGCTCTTTTCTCTCTCTCTCTCTCTCAATAGAGCATCATCAATAACTAGTACGACGACCATCCGTACAACAACTGGTAAGTTAAAAATAATGAAATATTTTGTTTTCATTTGGAATCTCACTTAAGATTCACCACAGAGTACATTCTTATGGCTACTATTTTTAACCATTGGTTTTGCTGTTCTTTTATCACTACTATGCTGTTTATTATGTTCATTCCCTAAGTAAAATGTAAAATAAACTATATTTCAATTTATTTTATTCTTTTTTACAGTGGACTTGGATCATTGTATAGAAAACATCGAGGTGAAGTATCACCAGAACAACCGCCTAATACCGATCGAACTGATCGCCTACCAATAGTCTATATGCTTCCAAGAAGATCCAATCATGATTTGGATAATATCAGTCGAAGTGCTAGCAGTTTAGAAAGTTCAAGAAGTGCAACTGACTCTGACGTACATTTAGATTTATTTTCAACAACATCTCGTGACCGAATGAATAGAAGAGAAAATAACGATAGATGGGCATATTCACCACCAAGATACTATCAAATAGAAATAACACGTGCTAAATATTCAGCTAAAGATAACTCTGTTAGATTTCAAAAAGACCTTGTACAAATATCGTCGTCATTTGATGAGAATTAATTTTTTGCAATTGGTATTCTTGACTATTCTATTGAAATTCGAATAAATTAGTAATCTATTAAGAGTCTAACGCTACAATATATTGAGAATAGACAGAACACTGATTACAAAATAATTACTGTTAAATATGTAAAATGTAAACTTGTCTTTACCTTCAATCTATTTTATTCTGCAGGGCAGAAGAAGATGAGGATTACTTTGCACATCTTCAATTATTGCATCAATTAGTACAATAATGATGTCAAATCATCTAT
The DNA here is from genome assembly GCA_900239745.1 of Rotaria magnacalcarata. Lineage (NCBI taxonomy): Eukaryota > Metazoa > Rotifera > Eurotatoria > Philodinida > Philodinidae > Rotaria > Rotaria magnacalcarata. The sequence continues at coordinate 103,222 of OENM01000269.1, read as the reverse complement.
CAATAATAGTCATTCTCTATCGATCGAGATATTTAGATGATAAAAAATCTAAACCAAGGATTTCGAAAACAAATATTCGATTTTGATGAAAAAAATAATTTTTATCTTCGATGAACTTCTGTGATAGACATAGATATCGACTTTTTGATCATAATCAATACGTATGTTTGCATACGGTTCTCTTCGCTTTTATTCGGTATGATCGATTTCTCTTTTGTACCATCACCATCTGTCGTCAATATATTACTATTCGTTAGTAAATAGTCACCATTGGTTATCCTGCATGGTCGTCAGTATATTTCATTGATATTGTTTCATAGAAAAGAAAAGAAAATATGGTCAAAACATACATTGACCAATGGTTATATACATTTCCTTGGTCTCAGGTCATTTCTGGTTTTTGGCAAAAATATCCTAATCCATACTCGTAGGATTTTTTTTAATTTTCAATATTTACAGTTCATTCTTTTGTTGTTGAATGTAAGAGGTCATATTTTATCAGAAGATGTGTATTATCGAACGATCACTGATGATCAAACTCTTCTAACAAAACGTTTGTTAACTAAAACAAATAAAATTCCACGATGGGGTGAACGTATCTTTTCACGAGGTTCAGTGTCAACCATCGCGTTCATTATTGAAGAATCTATATGTGATTTGAAGCAGAAAACATTGACAACCATAACTAAGAATATTAATCTAACATATTTAATGGTAAAAAAAGAACTAATTGAATATTATTTCTTATTTCTTTATTTCATAGATTGTCGATGAAACATGTATTTATCGTCCAGATCAAAACGATGAAACAAGAACAATTTGTGAAAAGAAAGTTCTAGCAACATCAGAATTGTTCGGCTTTAAAACAGTGTTAGAAACATTCGCAATAAAACGTTATAAAAAAAATCAAGAATTAGCTAGTCTTGGTTTAGAATTTACACTTCATAAATTATTTCTTCCACACTCACCATTACCACCGGTTATCGGTATAGAAAAAGCTAGATACTCGATCATTTTCGAGTAAATTAAGTGATAAAGCAAAGCAATTCATAAAATCATCATCTCATAGTGATTCAGATAAATAGTGATCGTATTATTTACACATCAATTACGACATTTCTTCATATTAAAAATATTCTTTTGGAAATTTACAATTTTTATATAATATACAATAACGATTGCTAATCTTGTCTTTTTGTATTTGTAGATAAAATGCCTGAACTTCCTGGTGAGAATAAAAATTGGAAGCAAATTTTTGAATTTTGTTTTTCATCTTTATTCTTTTTGCAGAAGTCGAATATGCTCGAAAATTATTAAGTCGCTTTTTAAACCATACACATATTACTAAAGTTTCCTATCCGGATGCAGATAGTCTAGCAAGACGTTTTATGAATTGTACACCGACAACATTTGCTAATAGTTTAGTCAATCGAAAAATAATCGACATTAAACGACATGGAAAATATTTATGGTTTGAAATGGCTGATCAACAACCTTTAACGCCCATATTTCATTTTGGAATGTCAGGAGGTTTCCGTATAAAATCAGCGCCTGATGTTACCTATGCGAAAGAAATCAAACTTGTTAAAATGAAAGCAAAAAATGAAGTTGATGGACAATGCGAATCTTTTGTTTATGGTAATGACAACTAAAATGTTTCCATAGAGTGACGAGAAAACTTAACAGGAATTTTGTAAGACGCTTTGTTTGTGAGACTTGTATGTAGATTCCAAGAGAATAGTAGCTGTACATTTTAATTCCGGGTTACTTCAGTCTGCCCCTCTTCGTTAGTCTTAGTTAACGAATATAACAATCATTTTTTAGACATTATATTGTACGAATATTTTTAATAGTAACATTTTCCTTTGGATTTGATGCACAATAAAAATTCATGTTCAAGATATCAACGATGATGAGTAATAATGTATCAGTTTACCATAGTTATTACATACTAAACAAAGGAGTACCAACTAATAGCATTAGACAGTAATCGATGTGTCAGTTTTTTTCAGTTTATAGAAATATAAAAGAGTAGCTTGACATCTGCTGTATATATTCCATTTTAATCATTTCACATAGATGAACAACTTGATGCTGATTTATCATGGCCACCGCGTTTTACACGTATTCGATTTACAACCGCAACTGGCCATGATGTATGTTATACAGATCTTCGTAAATTCGGACGTTTTCATCTTGTCGACTCAATTACGCCACTTTCTTGTCTTCCATTATCAAAACTCGGATTTGATCCTTATCTTGACATGCCAAAATTAGAAAAATTTATCGATTTAGCCCAATCCTATCGGCCAGCATCTATTGAACTTAAAGCACTTTTACTCGATCAAAGCTTTTGTGCTGGTATTGGTAATTGGATAGCCGATGAAATACTCTATCAGTCAAGTTTTCATCCACGAAAACGTTTAAATACATTGAATGATGAACAATTAAAACTTTTACATAAAAATATTGATTATGTGATAAGAACAGCTGTTGATGCTGGTGGTAATGAACGATTTCCTCGTGAATGGCTTTTTCATTATCGATGGACAAATAAACGTGAAACAGAAGATTATTATAAATTAGCAATAAAATTTGACACTGTCGGTGGACGAACATCAGCTTATGTGCCACAGCGACAAAAATTATCGAATGTTGAACAACAACAAGTTGACGTAAAACTTGCTGCAAAAGAACGTAAACGGAAAAGCAAAGAGAAAACAGAAGAAGAAGATAGCGTTGATGAAGAGAATAGTAAATGAGAATTTTTAAGAATTCATCTACTATTGAATATTATGTTCTTTTAGAAAAAATAATTGATTCAGCTGATATAAAAGTTTCAAAGAGAAAAATAAGCATTAAAAAAATGATTTCAACAGGTAAAGTTATTTATATTTTGTCTACCGAAATTTCAATTTCTCTATATTTAGATTCGGAAGTAAATGAACCACTAGTCAAACGAAAAGTACCTATAGCTCCAAGTGTCATATCGAATCGACCACAACGCGCGTGTAACCAGAAAACAATCAATTATCAGGATTGATACATTTGTTTATTGAGTTTTAATTCCTTTGATCTATTTTGTTGTTATTATTGTTTCAATTTTGCGGTACTATATTTTTTGACTATTCTTGACGTTAACGAAAAATTCTAAATGATAAGTAAAGAAAAATAGTAGCTATCTCATTGATAACATCAATATCGACTATGAATAAGTTTAAGTGAAACATGACAATCAACAAATTTTATATTTTCTTACGATGAAGATCCTTTTTCTGTTGAGACAACGCCATAGGTCATATTTTATTTAATAGAGCATGCATGCCATAAACTATTATGAAATCCGAATGACTCGACTGTTTTTTTTATACATTAGATAAGTTATTGTTGTCGAGCTGCACTTTTATTCCTAAATCACGTGCATTCGTCAGTGATGATTGTTTGATAAATATAACTAACGTGAGGTAAGTGTACGAAGTGATTTCCTTTTCTAAACTACGGTCAACCAAGATGTGTAACACAAAAAGGCAAAAATTTAAAGTATCGCAAGTGAGAACTGGAGTTATAACTACAAGATTTTGATTTTCGAAATATAAATTTCAAACATCACATCCTATCGAACACTGAGATTTTGTAGAAAAATATCATTCAGAAGATTTGTTTCTTATTAGTTTTGATTGTTCTGAATTTTAAACAGAATAGAACTAGCCATAAAAGCTTCAACCGTTTTGTAAAGGAAAACATAATTATTTTAGCCGATGTCCTGAATCTGATATCGAAGGCGGATGATACGATATACACGAGAGATGAATCAACGACTTCAATTCTATTGATGGAATGCATATTCATGTTGTTAATACTATCACTTATGCACAGCTAGATCAAATTCATTGGATGATTGTTTATTGTTTGTGATACTTAACAAACGCAATAAACTAATGATTTATCAATATGTGATAAGCTTGCAAATCAGTTAGATAGGTACAAACGATTGGTATTTTTTGTATGTCAAATGTTCTTCGATGACATAACATTCGCATTGACCTTCTATAAAATATTTACTCGTACTAAAAATCGATTCGTCTGAAACTCAACGGCATGTTCTGGTCCCAAAATACCAAGTGACCGACTATATACATAGGACACTACAAAAGGTTTTTCATGCAGTTCTTCTAGAAATGGTAATTTGAGGACATCTAGCCTATCATAAGGGATAGACATATTTAGGATTGTGTGAAAATTTTCAGCCTTACACGTATTACCCACCGTTGTATTTTTTCATTTCTTTCGTGTCACCCCCACATCATTTTCAACATGAGTTTTGAACTCTACCGTGAACAATTTCGCACCATGATTTTGTATGACTGGAAAATTGGTTTAACATACAAGGATAGTCACGCCAGTTTGGTGCAGACATGAGAGGAGCCAGCACCTTTTGAACATACAGTCTTCAACTGGTTCGTGAATTTCAACGCAATAAATTTGGTGTTCAAGATGCTCCTGGGTCAGGTCGTCCTTCAACATCTGTTACTGAAAAAACAATTGATGCTGTACGGACAATAATTGAAGATGATCCTCATTCAACATATCAACAAATTGAGACCATATTGGGCATCAGTTCCACAGCAATTAATTCGATTATTCATGATTATTTAAATCTAAAAAAAAGTTTGTGCTCGGTGGATGCCGCATACACTAACCGACGAATAAAAACAATTCAGCGTTCAATTTTGTCGTCATTCACTAAAGAGATTTGAAGAAGGTCAATTCCATTGTGTATTTGACATTATAATGGGTGATGAATCTTGGTTCTATCATTATGATCCCGAACTAAAAGAACAATCAAAAGTTTGGATGTCGACAACTGATCCACGTCCAACCAAAGTTCATCGAAACAAAAGTGCCGGGAAAAGAATAGTGGCAATTTTTTTCATGAAATATGTTCCATTAGAAACAGGTGCTACGGTGAACGCAAGCTGGTATGCCAACACATGCTTACCACAAGTCTTCACAGCCGTATCTGAAGGAAGAGAAACGCGAGGTCTTCGAGGTCTCTTTTTTCATGACGAATAATGCAAGGTCGCACCGAGCATGGATTACCAATGAATTTTTGCTGGAAAATCACGTAGAACAATATCCAAACCCACCCTATTCTCCAGATTTAAGCCCTTGCGACTTCTTATTTCCGAAACTCAAGAAGCAGTTGCGCGGAATTCGGTTTAACGACGACAATGGAAATGCTAACTGCTTTAGAACAAGCCATTGGCAGTCTCACAAAAGCAGATTTAAAAAACTGCTTTGAAGACTGGTCTATTTGAATGCATACGAGCATTGATGCTAATGGACAGTACTTTGAAAAAATAAATTAAAATCCTCCTCTGAATATTTATCCTAAAGACTGATGAAGAAAATTTTATAATGCCCCACGTGTATATATATATATGTTGGAGGGGAGATTAAAATCTAGGGGAAATTAAAATTTCAATCTCCCCTAGGGCAAATTAAAATCTTCCTCTTTCCTATGTATTTCATATACAAAACCGAGGATTCTAATTTCCCCTAGGGGAAATTAAAATTTTTCTCTTTCCTATGTATTTTATATATAAGATCGAAGATTTTAATTTCACCTAGGGCAAATTAAAATTCTTTCCTTTCCTGCCGATTTCATATGAAGATTCAAAGATTCTAGTTTCACCTAGGGCAAATTAAAATTAAAATTTCCCCTATAGGGGAATTTTAAATTCCCCTAGACAATATTAAATACATCATTTTTTTTGTTTCATATTTCCATGAAAATAACTAGGGATGCAACGGTGACGATCAAAAACCGTTCCACCGTCACCGTTTCACCGCTTGAGACCGGCGAAACGGTGGAGCGGTGCACCGTTGGACCGGGCCCCGGTGGGAGCAGTGAAGCAGTGGACCGGGCCCCGGTTCACCGGTGAAAGCCAAAAAGACTAC
>OENM01000269.1:60638-97098 GCA_900239745.1 Rotaria magnacalcarata | reverse complement strand
TCTTATATATAAAATGCATAGGAAAGAGAAAAATTTTAATTTCCCCTAGGGGAAATTAGAATCCTCGGTTTTGTATATGAAATACATAGGAAAGAGGAAGATTTTAATTTGCCCTAGGGGAGATTGAAATTTTAATTTCCCCTAGGGTAATTTTAAATTCCCCTAGATTTTAATCTCACATCCAACATATATATCTATTAATGAAAAATAACATATACCATAAGAAGTATATTTCGATATATATTTTCCAAGGAAATCAACATCAAGAGTGTAATTTCGGGTGTTTTTAAATAATAATTAAAGTATATTGCATATTTCAAAGCAATTGACTATTATAATGTTTAGTTGTATCAGACAAGTGTTCGCAACCATATATAATTTCTTTTGCTTATAGCAGATATAAACAGCTTCCCTGAGTACTACAGGGACAACGTTGATGAAATAATAAGTAAAGGGTAAAATCATTGAATGAAGATAGCGATTGATGCATACAATGATGCTCGACTTAAATCTGCCTATATGGCAAATTCTATAACAATGAAGATATTATCGCTAGTAAATTAGTATGGCCTCGTTTTGTCAAAAGTAGATAATTGAACTTAATGATCTTCTGTGCTGGATGGATGAAACGTTGTTAATTATAGAAAAGCAAGCACTATTACATGTCATCTATATTTATCTATACCATTAATTTCATTTAAAATTATAATCCAGTGCGAAGCTGGCATGAAGATGAGTTTATCAAGTACGAATACATATATATATATATATATATATATTCCATATTAACATCAAAGAAATATGTTGATGATAGTTTCTTGAGTTGCATAATTATAGTAGTGCGTATAACATACGTAACAACGATGAACAATCATTGTTAATACAGCGTGAGAAATAGTAACTAAACTATGTTAGAGAGATTATGTAGTAGAAGAGAAAATGAAAGTGGCGTTGTTCTATCGTCTGTCTATTGCAAGAGAATCTTAAGAGTAACGATTTGTGAAGTATAAAAGCCATAGCACGCTGCCAAATCAACAAAAGTACTGTGTTAATGTGTAAGAGACCTATTGTAATCATGTAAACGTTGATTGTCTTGAACAAAAAAGAACTTTTAAAAAGTCATAAACGCTTAGGAATATTTCTTTCAAAAATTTTATATTTAACTCAATTATTAAATGTGTACTTATGCATTACAATTAGTCGTTTTTATTGTTGTGAAAAAAATTTAAACTCATCTGTATGACTAAGAATTTTTCATCGTTTCAAAGTCGACATCAGAAATTACACGAACAATTGATATTCTCTTCGAAGAAAATCTTTTCTGATGACCTCAAAGTTTTAATTTGTTTAAAAATATGTTTCTTTCAAGGTTGAGAGAACTTAACTTTTGATGCGAGATGATAGCTAATAGCTATGATGTTGCAAGAAATTTGTCGTCGGACACGTGATGTCATCGAAATATGGTAATATTTTAATAAAATTGTATCATTTATACGCAATTAGGATCTATACAGAAAAGTCAAGCTTCTAACTACAAGATATCATTTGAATCATAAATTTCAAAAAATATTCGCTTCCACCTTTTATTAATCCTTCAACTTTAGTATAATGATGTTCTGGTTATATTTTACGAATGATGTACTATTGGTAAGTAGTGACATCTAATATAATTTATACTGCACAAGTATCTTGTAAGGTCTGCCATAGTCTCTGTTTCGTCAACCTCCCATTTTACTGCTAACTTTTCTCTGTTTTGCTAGCAGCTCTACCGATATGTCGAGCCCGCGTCCGTCCGTCGTTGCTGTTTCTCTCACTCATTCATCATATTACTATAAATATCTATAAATGACTGAACTATCTCGTTTATTTTTTCTTTGATTTTAGATCTCATCCCATCACTGTCTCTTCAATAAACTAAAACTATGGTGCAAACAAGTCCCACCCCATTCGACGTAAGATTTTCTCTTTAGATTGTTTCTTGTAGAAAGTATTATATTTATGACTATTGAATTAGGTGGGCCGCGCATTCGTCCATCAGTATTATACACTATTACATCAAGCACCTCATATGCTTCATCGGTAATATTTGTTAAATCTTTTTTTTTTATTGTCTCTCTAAACTAATCATCGATTTTCTCTCTCTTGATAATATCTAGATTTTATTCAACGGATAGTACATTCATTCATGGTGGTGTCGATCGACCAGGTTGTGTTGAACAACCAGCTGTAGGACCGGATAATATATCCCAACGAATAAATGATCTTAATTTACGTGATTGTCACGCTAAAATTCGTCAGGTTGACTCGCATCCAACTATTGGCGAAGGTGTTGTCGTTCAGGTTCATTTGTTTCAGCAAAAATTCCAACAAAAAGTAGCATTCTTATTTCTTTAGGTTACCGGTGAATTATCAAATAATGGTGATCCCATGCGTCGTTTTATGCAAACATTCGTATTGGCACCACGACAACCAAAAAAATATTACGTACAAAATGATATTTTCCGTTATCAAGACGAAGTTTTTGATGATGGATCCGATGAAGTAGATGAAGATGATCGATCTAGTTCACATATTTATGGTGATAGTACTTCGAATGTAGTAAATAATTGAATTGAAAACCTACCATACGTATTGATAAAAAATACCTGTATGATTTTTCTAGGACAAGGCTTCAAATGCTGACTCATCGGCAGCTATAGTAGGAATTTCACAACAGCCATTACTTGCGACAGCTACTGTACGGCCACCACCGATGGAAGAACAGCAACCATTACCACCTCGTAATAGTACGCAAACACTGACTGGTAATCAGCAACAAACTGTTCGTCAACAGGAACATCAACAGACTGGCTCAACTAATGTGTAAGTATCATTAGTGAATTCAATTGATTAGATGGAAATACGTTCGATTTTAGGAATGGTTTTTCAACTGCTAATGTTGTTGAACCTACTGGTTATGGTGGTATTGTTCATTCACACTCTCAACAAGCTGAAACAATTCCAGCTAACTCACGGCCAATAAACCATCAAGTTCTACAAGAAAATCAACAACAAACAAATGGTAGTAATATACCAAATCAACAGCCAGTTAAACAAACTGCAGCTACTCAACATCCATCATCAACAACAGAAGGGCAACGACCCGAAGGAAGTGAGTAAAGACATTACTTCAAAAAAAGTCGTGTACATTATTTCTTTAAAATTTTTATTAGAATCATATGCTGGTATTGCTAAATTGCATTCATTGACTGGCTCACAAATAACTGCTAATTCAACTACAACAACTGCTCCGCGTTTTGTTCCAACTCCGAATGCAGTTCCACCGACAAATGCTCAACCAACAAATCCCGATCGATCATCAGTAAAAGTTCCGTCAACAACAGCTAACCGACCAAGTAATAATCCTCAATCGGTTCAATCATCATCACGAGGTGGCGGTAATTATTATCCATCAAATAGTCGTGGTAACTATGGGCGTAGTATTATTGAAAAAGATCCTAATCCTGTTCATCGTTCAGGTTCAAATGTATTAACAGCACCCAATGAACAACAAGTATTTGTTGGTTCCTTACCATTGGAATTCTCAAAAGAAACATTGATAGAATGCTTCAAAAAATATGGCAAAGTTCTCGATGCTAAAATTCATACACCAGCTCATGATATTAAAAGGGTTTGTTTTAATTTTAAAACAATGAAGTTACTTTTTATTTATTTCTATTAATTTAAAATAGAATTTTGGATTTGTCGTTTTTGAAAATCCAGAAATTGCAACATATGTTGTCAGTTTGGCACATGTAATGTACGATGAAACAACTCGTTTGAACGTTGAACCGAAAACTCAACGAAACTATCAATCAAATAATAACGCGGGTGGAAATTTTAATAATGGGCCACAAGGTGGAGGTCGCAATAATAATTATCAGGGAAGAGGCGGTGGTCGTGGTGGAAACCGAGCACCTTATCGTGGTGGCAGTGGTAATAATCCAAGACGTGGTGGCAGTGGTTCATTTAATAATCATTCACCATCTATTGGTGGAGCGGACGAGAATAACAACGAATATCGCACTAACAAAGCTCAACAACCAGTACCACAGCAGTAATTAACTGATGCAGACCGATGGATGATCTCTGCATTTTTTTGTTTGTTTGTTCCTTTCATTTTTTTTTCTGTCTCTCGCGCGCAATTTACTTATTCAAAGTTTTCCTACACACCATGGTATGAACAGTTGCGATGACGGATGATCCTGTTTTTTTTTTCTTTATCTTTTTTTTCCTTATTGTTACCGTTCTCTTGTTTTATACGAATTTCATATTTTGTTGGTTATCCGACACACATTTGATGAAATGGGCGTGAGAACATCATATATTTAAAAAAACACAATTACTGTCTTTCAACATCATTAACTGCTTTTTATAAATCGTAAACGACTCCTTTCTTTTCTGCCCGCTTATTTGTTTGTTTGTTCTTTGTTGAAAATGCTGCCTTTTTCGCTCGTGATTGCCGTCATCGTCGTTTTTCTCGGGTATTTTGTTTTTCCTTTTTGTACACATGAAAAATATTCACATCAGGCGATTTGAAAAAGCAGATGATTGAGAACGACAGACAGTTAAGTGTGAATAAAATTCTGAACGTAAGGAGGCGTATATGATGCTCATTTATTATTCTTTTTTAATGTTTATTGTGTAGTAATCAATCAAAAAAAAATGATCTAAACAAATCCTGTGTTGTTTTTAAGTAGGAAGATTATTTTAATTTTTAGCTTGATGATTTTGAAGCTAATTGACGTTCGATTTCAAGTGCAGGCTCAACAGCTTCAACAATGTTTTGTTGTTGTTCTGAAGTCGTTGGTAATAATGGTGTTCGTGGTAAACCACCATATCCTAATATACTTTGCATAGCCGCTTTAAGACCTGATATGCCATTCCAACGGAAAAATGCATGATCGGCAGCAACAATTTTAGCTTGAAGACTTTGTATTTCTTTCCATTTATCGGTAGCATGATTTGTATATAAATGAAATAGTTCACAAAGTATACGTGGTGCTACATTACCAAATCCAGGTATACATCCTTGAGCACCAACAGATAGAAATGGAACGAAAGCATCAGCCGAACCACTCATTACAGTAAATTGTGCTGGATCCGTATTTGCACAAACATAAGCTGCTTTACCAACATTACCATCTGTACATTTAATACCGACAATATTTGGATGCGTAGCTAATTTAACAATTGTTTCTTGTGTTGTATCCATTTGTTGAGTAACACCTGGAAAATTATAAATAATAATTGGAATAGGTGATTTATCAGCTACTTTCGTATAAAACGAATAGATCACATCGGATCGACATGATGCCCATGCAAGAAAATATGATGGTGGCAAAACCATAGCATATTCTGCTCCAGAGTTTGCTGCTTGTTCAATTAAATGTAATGTTCCACGAACCGATTCTTGTGAACAGCCAGCAATTAATTTAGCTTTTGGTGATGTATCATCGATTGCTTTGCGTGCTGTACGTAAAACAAGTTGTCGTTCTTCCTCATTTAAATGAACAGCTTCCCCCGTTGAACCCATACAAACGATTCCATGAACACCAGCTGAACATAAAAATTTCACATGTCTAGTAATTGCATCGACGTCAACAGGTTGTTCATCTGCTGGTTCATCTTGAAAAAATGTTGGTGTAGGAATATAGATACCCGGGGGTAATGTTTTAGCCATATTTTTTTCTTTTGATTTCTTATAATGACTGTCGACCTGATTGTATGCAAATGAATAAAGTAAGGTTCTTGTTTCACTCAATGTGTTTTTCTTCGTCGTCCTGTTATCTTATCTGATCTCTATGCTTTTAACTACGCACCCCTTTCTTTACCTTTCGGTATGCATACATAAATACATGTATGTATGTTTATTTACTTCCTATCTACTTATTTTCAGTTAGGGTCATCATCATCATCATTCTCTCATTGCATTTCGCTTCTCTTTCATCAATTATTGGAACAATTTGCAATTTGAAGAGCTTAGTTCTCTATTAGATACATGAAGAAAAAATTCAATTATGACTATATAGTCATTGATTAAATACAAGCTAGCATCTCTGATGATAGTGTGAGCAAAATCAGAAATGCATGCATGGGAAGAAGATCGTTTAGGGAATAAGAATTCGCATACATATCTTTCTTTCCCTCGTTATATATAAATATACATTTGTATGATGACAAAATAACTCAAAGAAAAAAGAAGACGAAGCGAGCAGCAGAGAATTACATGAAAATTACATCGACAACTCATTTCATCCATCATTACATACAAGCATAGCAAATAAATATCTTAGCATTAAATCGAATATATTTCTTGTCATGGCAAACGATTCTACACCTCCGCCTCTTTGGAATTTTCCTTTGCCGCTTGTTGTTCCACCGACTTCTAATTCTATTGAACAACAACAAGAACAATCATCCATTGTTAGTGGAGTTGGTGAACGAAAACAACGCACATTACGACTATCGATTAACGCGCGTGAACGTCGACGTATGCATGATTTAAATGATGCACTTGATGAATTGCGTTCTGTTGTTTGTATTAGTCAATTTTATCGATGATTTTAGTTTTGAACACGCCTGTTTAATTTTAGATTCCCTATGCACATTCGCCATCCGTACGTAAATTAAGTAAAATTTCAACATTATATTTGGGTAAGTTGATTATGGATTTATCAATGATTACATATATGATGAAGTAATTTTATTTTAGCTAAGAATTTTATACTTCTTCAAGCACAAGCTATTGATGAACTAAAAAAATGTGTTCTTCGTGCAAGTCTTATGAGTAGTCAACCAGGAGCTATTTTATCGCAAACAACAGCGATGGATTTTCCTAATACAGATCATACGAATGCTAGATAAAAAAAGAAAAAAAAACTAAGCAGTTCGATTCATGTTAACTTTTTTTTTCTCAAATTTATTAACTTTTGTCTAGAGTAGATCATTTGATCGCGAACTTAAGAGGCATTATGTATGAAATGTCATAGTAAGAAAAATAAAATGAAGCTTTACGATTAATATGATCATATTTAGATCTATTTCTATGACAAAATGTGAATTTGATGGAATAATATTGTATTTGAATTTTTTCTTCCCTGAAAAAATGAATTTCCTATTAATTTTAAAATAAAATCTTTATTCAATGAACAAATGTGACACATTTGTATTTGACCATATCATCAAAACAAAATGCGCAAATTCCGGTTATTTTGAATTGTGAATATTTATCGATTATTTCATTTGAGCTTTGTATATAGATTATGTAAATTGATTTTTTATATTCACTGAAATCTATGGTCATTCAAAAAGCTGTAGAATTGATTCATCAACATAACCACTCGTTTAGTGGATTGAACATCTTCAGCATAATGGATCTACCTAACTGATGAATTTATATAACCATATTAAACGATCGATGTCTATCAATTGCTAAAATTTTTGTTTTCTTTAAAACTGTTTTACTTTAATAGACCATTGTTGTAGAAGAAAACGAAAGATCGAAAACGAAACCAACATGAAACTACATTAAATATCGCTGAGTGTAGCAGTAGCGTCTGCTTATTTTTTGCAAAGCCAAATAATGACTAAATTGCCTATTGTATTCAAAGTATCAAAAAGAAAAAGTTACTGATGATGATTTGGAATCAGTACAATTATCGTTTTTAAATCGATTATTTTTTATGTGTAATTCATTAAATCAACCAATGAGCTCGAAGCATATATATATATATATATACTCGTAGAATATACCCTTGCGAATCCATATTTATGATTAAATATATAGTCTTTCAGGCAGTAAAATTTAGTCACGAAATCCTAATTTACACCGAAAAGATTTTAAACTGACACACAATAGGGTTTCAGGATTTACCTTGCTGTATGTTTGCTTTTTCAATCAGGTTAATTTTTGCACTATCATTTTATTTCGAACAAATCACGAACGATCTATTTTTCAGAATAAAGCAATGTTCAATCGAAATTTTGAATTTCAATGGATAAACGTTGATTAAATATCATGATGTTACATTTTTGACTCTATCGAATCAAGTATGCGCCACCATGGCCGTCTGTTTATCAATATGAAACTGATTTACGAGATTTTGGCTTTATCAACTGTTTCAATTGATTGTCTGAAGTATTAATCAAGTTAACAAAATAGATAAATAAAAAATGTCATTTTTCTGAAGAATTTGATCTTATCTGTCGAAATGAGTTAGTAGCAATTATTCTGTTTTTATTATTAGTAGAAATTAGAAACATAAATGTCTTTTTCAAATAAACGAACAATAAGAACAATTAATTAATTATTATTTTCGATCAATATTAATAGAAGACAATTTTTTTAATTTTTAAATAAATTTAAATCTTATCTTCGTATCATATTATCTATTTTAGTGAAATGATAAAAATGTATAATATTGCACGTATAAACTCTGTTTAAAACAATAAACAACGACAAAAGATAAAGAAACACTTTTCGTTGAAAGAAGATACGTTCGTAATTGAATATTTAACAAGAAGATTAGTCATGAAAACGTTCTCCATTTAACCTAAAGCAATTATTACCATATATCATTTATTCAATAAAATAATCGATAAATAAGAAAAAGAAAGTTGTTGCGAGTACATATGTATCTCAAGGGCTAAAAAATACAAAAGATAAACATGCTCTAGTTTTTTTGATATCGGACAATATACGTTCGATTAAATTAATAGTTCGATTGTGGGTTAAGAGATTTCAACTCAGTAATATATATTGACTACCACATAAAATGTTGGTTGATGTCTCGTTGTTGTCTATCGAGAAACAAGCGTAGATCACATGAAGAGAAACCATTGTAATCCGTAGAGAAATGAAGAAAAAGCGCAAGATTATCATAGGACATAAAAGAACTCCTATTATTCTACGAATACCATTGACTAGATCCATCAAACTTTGACAGATCAACATTGCCAATGTTTTCCTTCTTTCAATCTAAATCATCACTATCGTTTTAGTTTGGTATCTAAACTGGACTCACCAGTAGAGCCCGTCGGGTTCAAAATTTTCAGACCCGAACCCGGACCCGATTTAATAGGTACCTTCCCGCCCCGGACCCGGCCCATTAAATTTTAGTTAGATCTGGACCACCCTTACCCGAATACATAATTTTTTTCGAAATCGGAATCTACCTACATTGTCAAAGTCTGATCTTGTATTCGACAATAAAGTTTTATTGTTTGTTTTTTCTATTTTAAATTCATTTATGATTACTTTTTCAATAAAATGAACGAGAACTAAAAGTATACTAGAAAAATTATATTATTCTTATAAAATGATTCTTTGGATCCGGACTTGGACCAGATGAAAAATAAAATCTCTAACCCGGAACCGATTAAATATAAATTCTTAGACCCAACGGACTCTACTCATCAGTATCAAGAACTATCTACTCTTGGATAGTAACACTTTTATTCTATATCGATATCTCTTAATACGATAATATTATAGCTTATACATTCGTATCAACGATATTTGATGTTTACTTCATTATTTTCCAATCATCTTTAATGCTATTATCAAAAAACACATAGTATTGTATAATTTCATCACATTGAATCTAAGTAGTACTGAAAGATTAAATTTTTCTTTCACTATTTAACAACAACTATTGATTTTTCGAGTGGAAGAACATGAGTTTTTTTCGTTCTACGAAATCGATGCGATTTTCACTATTTAAAATTCTCCGGTACTTGTTCGTTACGCATAACATACTGAATTATAAATTTGTCTCTTTAATCATGAAAATCTAAAAACATCGAATAAATAAGATAAACTTTTACGTGTGTGTGCTACATTATTTAATGGTATGATAGTAAAAATTTGCTGTTGGAAATGACAACGACGACGATAAAAAGAAGACCAACGATCATGAATGAACCGAGCAGAAAAGAAGAATGAGACTTAGACAAACACACGCACGCGCGCGCACACACACACACACGAAATGTACAAGAAAATAAAAGAACAACGACAATTACAATACGCGAAAAAAATTTAAATCGATCTGAGAAAGAGAATAAGTTATACCTTTTTAGTCTATCATTTGCTGTATATTTGTATATGCATATTTCTGTTTTCTCTAACATTGACATTTGGAATCGCCACTTTGTCCACTGCCATCCGTACCACTTGCACCATTTGGAGAACGTGATGTTGTAGTTGGTTTCGGTTGTACGCCTGATTCGGCTGCATTTAAGTCAAGTGATCCATCTTGAATGTTTTGATAGATTTTTCTTGCTGTCTCAATAAATGCATCTTCAACATGGTCACCTGTTTTAGCAGATGTTTCAAGAAAAAGTAAATCATTTTCTTCAGCAAATCGTTTTGCTTCATCATAAGTTACTTCGCGCTGACCATCCAAATCCCCTTTGTTACCTAAAAAATAATGAAACAAACAGTACGAGTTTTTTTTAAATTTTTTGTTCAATTCAATTTACCAATAAGAAAAATAACGGTATTTGGATTAGTTAAACTTCTAGCATCAGTCAACCATCCACTCAAATGATTGTAAGTGGCACGTCGAGTAATATCGTAAACCATTAAAGCGCCGGCTGCTCCACGATAATATGACCCTTGAAATAGCAAAAATCAATTAATAAATAGTGTGCAAAAGCAAAAAAGCTAAAGCATACGTGTTACAGCACGAAAACGTTCTTGACCAGCAGTATCCCTAGCATAAACACGAAACGTTTTTAAAAAAATTGGATTTTCATTTCATATACCAGATTTGTAATTTTATTTTTTGTCCATTAACTTCAATTATACGTGTACCAAATTCAACACCAATTGTATGAGGACAATCAGCCATAAACTATTAAAAAAATGATTAATTGAATATTTCTGCATGACTCATTGACTTAAAGAATAAGACCTTTTTCTCTGTAAATTGATGAAGTAGACAGCTTTTACCAACACCCATATCACCAATAATAATATATTTAAAAATATATGAATAGTTGTACGGGCCCTGATTCGCCATGGCACCGTCTATTTCCTATCTAGTATATTCGAAAGAACAACGATACAAAAATAAAAACAAAAGTATCCAGAAAAAAAGGGAGAAAATAAAACGATAAATGATCCATTGAGTCCAAATATTCTATCTTTTCGTCATTTCACATGCCTCATTGCCACCACAATGATGATAATAATCGGCATTGATCATATAGAAATATTAATTTAGTGACATCTATTTCGATTAACATTTAGCAGGACCGAACGCGTGCGTCATTCGCAAGAAAACATTCCTTCGTCTTTCGTCATTCTTTTTATTATGTGAATTATGTGATGCAAGAGGATAAAAATTGCGAAACTTTCTGGAGGTATGTTGTTTTATCGGTTAAGCGATGGATACATATATATTACTGAGAAAATGTTGCAAAGAACATAAAATAAAATAAATGAAATCTTCTGAAACATTAAACCAAATTATTATGGCCAATAAATCTATTGCTAATCTAGTAAGAATACAGTTCATATCCCAAGTCGACTGATCCGATATCGGATCCTATAGGAACCTGGAAATATCCTACAATCCGATACAATTCTATCGGATTCCGGGTCGAGGAATCGATGTCGGATCCTCAGTATCAGAATCCTATGAACTTCCGATGACATCCAACGGGTTTTCGTTGGAATTCATAGGAATCCGACACTGAGGATCCGACATCGATTCCTCGACCCGGAATCCAACGATAATTCTGTAAGATCTGACAGGATCCGATAAAATCGTATTGAATTCCAGTCGGATCGGATGGGTTCCGATAGGTGCCTACTGTCGGATTGCTCGACCTGGGTATTGAGAAATATAAAATATCTCATTTTTCTATTTGTTAGAATTTGAATCTTTTAACTCCATTAACACCGGAAATAATGAGCCGTCAAGCGACTATCAATATAGGCACTATTGGTCATGTAGCACATGGAAAATCCACTGTTGTTAAAAGTTTATCTGGTATAGACACAGGGAAATTTGGTAGAGAAAAACAGCAAAATATGACCATTAAATTGGGTTATGCAAATGCAAAGGTAATGAAATGAAACTTCTTTTTTTAAATGATAAGTGCTTTTATATATCGCAATTGATTTCGCTTGTTGTTGTTCAGTCGTTCAGTCGAGTCCGACTCTTCGTGACCCGATAGACGCTATTACGCCAGGCTTGCCTGTCAGTGACCATTTCCTTCAGTTCTTGTAAATTTGTGTCCATGACATCAGTTATGGTGTCAAGCCATCTTATCTTCTGTCGACCTCTTTTTCGGTTGCCTTCGAGTTTTCCAAGCATCAGGGTCTTTTCTAGTGAGTCTTGTCTTCGCATTATGTGACCGAAATATTTGAGCTTTAGCTTCATTATTAATGCCTCCAGTGAGAAGTCTGGCTTCACTACATCTAGTATTGACCGATTTGTTCTTCTTGCGGCCCATGGTGTTCTTAGTAGTTTCCTCCTACACCACAATTCAAATGCGTCAATTTTTCTTCTATCCGCTTTTTTGATAGTCCAACTTTCGCAACCATACGTTACAACTGGAAAAACCATTGCATTGGCAATCCTTACTTTAGTTGATAGTGTAATGTCTCTACACTTTAGTATTTTTTCCAGATTCATCATGGCTTTCCTTCCAAGAAGTAAACGTCTTTTTATTTCATTGCTGCAATCACCATCTCTGTGGATTTTTGAGCCTAGGAATATGAAGTCCGGTACTACTTCAATTTCTTCTCCATCAATCTGTATCATATTAACCGTACCAGTTGACACGATTTTTGTCTTTTTGATATTAAGCAACAAGCCAGCCTTTGCACTTTCTTCTTTCACTTTCATCAAGAGAGTCTTTAGATCATCTTCATTTTCCGCCATGAAAGTGGTATCATCAGCGTATCTGAGATTATTGATGTTTCTTCCAGAAATTTTGATTCCGGCTTCGGTTTCATCTAATTCCGCATTTCGCATGATATATTCTGCGTATAGATTAAATAAGCAAGGCGAGAGTATGCAACCTTGTCTTACTTCTTTCTTGTTTTTGAACCATTCGGTCAATCCATATTCGGTTCTTACAGTTGCTTCCTGGTCGGTATATAAATTCTTCAGGAGACAAATGATATGTTTTGGAACGCCCATGTTGTTAAGGACTGTCCATAATTCGTTGTGATCTACACAGTCGAAAGCTTTTGTGTAGTCTATAAAGCATAAATAATTAGATATCTTTTTGAAATTCCCTTGCTTTTTCCATATCTGCTGGCATATCGGGAGCAAGATTTTCATGGCATCATCTCCCAAGATTTTAAATAATTCGGCTGGTATTTCATCAATACCTGGAGTCTTATTATTCGCTATGCATTCTAAAGCCCACTTGATTTCGCTTTCCAAAATGTCCGGTTCTAGTTCGATAGTTGAACCATCATTTTCATCTATACTTTGAGTATCTTTTTTGTATAGTTCTTCGGTGTATTCGCGCCACCACTTCTTGATATCCTCCTTTTCCATCAGATCTCTGCCTTGTTTATCTTTTATTGTGCCAATTTTTGCATGAAATGTTCTCGTGATTTCATCAATTTTTTTTGAAAAGGTCTCTTGTCTTTCCTTTTCGATGGTTGTCTTCGATTTGTTGACATTGACCATTTATATGTTTTTCTTTGTCTATTCTTGCCCTCCGTTGGAATTCGGTATTCAGTCGAGAAAACCTTTCCTTATCTCCACTGCCTTTTGCATTCCGTCTTTCTTCGGCTACTTTCAGCGTGTCAGTCGTCAGCCACTTTGGTTTCTTTGACGTTTTGGTGTTTGGTATATTTTTGTTTGCCTCATCCTTGATGATGCCCCGACCTTTAGACCAGAGTTCTTCTGGCTCTCTGTCAATCAAATCGAGCCCGTAAAATCTGTTCTTAACCCCCACCACGTATTTATGCGGGATATTGCTAAGATTGTACCTTGCTGGTCTAGCTGTTTTCCTTGTTGTCTTTAGTTTCATTTGAAACTTAGCAATAAGCAGTTTATGACCTGAGCCATAGTCAGCGCCAGGTCTTGTTTTGGCTAGTTGGATGGAGCTTCTCCATCTTTGACTACAAAGTATGTAATCGATTTAATTTTTGTATTGTCTGCTCGGAGACGTCCATGTGTAGAGTCGTCTTTTAGGCTGTTGAAAGCACGTATTTGTTATAAACAAGGAGTTGTTCTGACAGAATTCCAATAGTTTGTCTCCTGCTTCATTTTGATCTCCTAGTTCAAAATTTCCAGTTATACCAGTTACTGATTTACTTCCTACTTTGGCGTTCCAATCGTCCATGATGACAATGGTATTTTTTTTTGGTATTGCATCAACGAGTTGCTACAAGCTGACATAAAAGTCTTCTATTTCTTCGTCGTCTACACCTGTAGTAGGTACATAGACTTGAATCACTGCGACATTTATCGGTTTGCCTAATAATAGAATTGATATTATCCTGTCATTTTTTGGGTTGTATTCAAGCACTGAGTTGGGCACCCTTTTATTAACGATTATGGCTACGCCGTTTTTTCTGTGATTTTCCTGTCCACAATAGAATATGTGGTAGTCATCTGATATGAAATGACCCATTCCTGTCCATTTCATTTCACTAATTCCGAGAATGTCGATGTTTACTCTTGACATTTCTCCTTTGACGACGTCAAGTTTACCTTGGTTCATCGTTCTGACGTTCCAAGTTCCGATTGTATGCGGCTTTTTACAGCATCGAACTGCCCTTTTGACACTAGATGCATCAGTAGCTGGACGTCCTTTCGGCTTTGTTACAGCCACGTCATAAGTTCTAGCGCTACTCGTGCTTGTTCTCTGCTCTTCCCCAGTAGCTGGTCGAGTACTTTCCGACCTGAGGGTCTCATCTTCCAGTACTATGTTGAGATTATCCTGGTTGTAATTGTCCATTTGGTTTTCTTGGCATGATACTTGAGTGGGTTGTCATTTCCTTCTCTAGTGGATCGTGTTTAGTCTGATCTCTCGGTTGTGTCCTGCCCGTCATGGGTGATCCTGCCGGGAGTGAGCACTCCCCACAGTATAGTTCACAGAGCCATCGAGATACGCAAGCCCCTTCACCACGACAAGGTAACGATCCACGAAGGAGTGATTTCGCTTATGCCTATCTTAAACATGTATCTGAAAGTATTTGTAAGATCTTCCTGCTTTTAAAAATTTGAATGACAAGTTGGAATGCATTATAGGGAAGCCTATAATATACATCTTTGAACTATATTATCTATACCTTCGTTTCGTTACCTACTTAACTCATAAGTGCGCATGTAGTTGTTCATGAAGAGACCAAAAAAATTACATTCACACTAACATCAACACATTCACATTAACAGCAACACATTCACATAAGCAAATTGATTACTTCTCTAAGAGTTTTTGTATTCATAATATAGATATTCGAATGTGATAATGCAGAATGTCCGAGACCTCAACGATATCGTGCGACTGGTTCAAATGCAAGTGATCAGTTTCCTTGTGATAGATCAGGATGTGTTGGTCAATTTCATCTTTTACGACATATATCTTTTGTTGATTGTCCAGGACATGAGACGTTCATGGCAGCTATGTTGAATGGTGCAGCTGTTATGGATGCTGCTCTAATGATTATAGGTAAAAAAGAAAAAAATTGAAACTAGAATATATGTTATTCATTTGAAAATTTTAGCTGCTAATGAATTTTGTCCACAACCACAAACATATGAACATTTGGCAGCTGTAAATATTATGAATCTAAAATCCATATTAATACTTCAAAATAAAATTGACCTCGTTGGACAAGTGAAAGCCGAAGTACAATGCGAGCAAATCAAGAGTTTTATTCAAGGTTAATTTCGTTTCTTTTTAATTCATTGAAACTAGATAAATATTTTGGAATTTTAGATACAAATGCAAAAGATGCCCCAATTATTCCAATCAGTGCACAACTTAATTGTAACATGGATGCTGTTTGTGACTTTATAGTGCGAAAAATTCCTATACCCATAAGAGATTTTACTTCAAAACCAAAAATGATTAGTAAGTGAAAATAAAATTGTTCTATTTTTCAATAGAAGCAATCCTGATTTTGTATCTCATAGTAATTCGATCATTTGATGTCAATAAACCTGGTACTGATGTTGATGATCTAAAAGGTGGTATCGCTGGTGGAAGTATCACCCAAGGAGTGTTTAAAGTGAGTTGTACTTTATTTTGCTTTATACAATCGGATGAAAGATTGAGAAAAAAACTTCAGCTCGCTATTGCTTCGATTTAAAATATTAAAATTGTATTTATGAAACATATAGGTCAATCAAACAATTGAAATTCGACCTGGTTTAATATTTAAAGATAATACAGGTCAACTACAGTGTTCGCCTATTAAATCAAAAATTGTCTCTCTCTATGCCGAAAAAAATACACTAGATTTTGCTGTACCTGGTGGTCTTATTGGTAGAGTATTAAGATTGTATTATGATTTACTATACGAATTTGCTCTTTTATTGTATAGGTATTGGTACGAAAATTGATCCAACTTTAACTCGTGCTGATCGTTTGGTTGGTCAAGTACTTGGAGAAACTGGTTCATTGTCAAGGATCTATATAGAAATTACGGCAAAATATTTTCTTTTGCAACGTGTAGTTGGTGTACAAAGTGATTCATCCAATCGAAATGCTAAGGTATATAGATACGTTTTTATTTTGTACCGAAATCTACTTCAGTGCTACTTTAAATCAACTCTTTTGGTATGACTAGGCTACTTCTTATTGCAAAACGGTTGAGTTATTTTTACGTTTACTTTTAAATATTATACTATCAATAGTAATTGAGATGTAGAAGTGACTTTAAAACCTATCAGATAGTAAGCTTCGAGCGTAGATAGATAGATAGAAATTGATAGGATTTTTTTAAATCTACCTTTTGATGAAAAACCCTCATATATAGATATTGATTTTAATTCACAATATTACTACAACCGTATTTCAATAAATATTTTTATCATTATTTTTAGATAAATAAATTGAGTGAAAACGAAGTTCTATTAATCAATATTGGATCTTTATCCACTGGTGGTCGAGTACTACGTGTTAAAAGTGATTTAGTTAAAATTCAATTAACAAAACCAGTGTGTGCTGATATTAATGAAAAATTGGCATTGAGTCGGCGTATTGATGGACATTCGCGATTGATTGGTTGGGGTGAAATCCGAACAGGAAAGGAAATTGAACCACAGATAGATATATGAATAACTTTACTCGATTTGTTTAATATTAGAGTATAAAGAGTGTTTCTATTTTTTTTTGTCTGTTTCTTATTAATTCTATGCAATAAAAGTCGTACAAATACAAAATTTTAGCGCTAGACCAATATGTTAACAACAATACGATGAGTTTGATTTTTCTATGTGAATAAAAGTTTTCAAAAATGAAACATAAGAAACCATATTGAGGTATATTCTGAATAAATAACGATTCACTAGATATTTTCAAGAGAAAGTGAATTAATACTGTAACTAGCGTGTGATAAAATTATATTATTTCCCGAAATGTCCAATCACGATACACAAGATGCAACAATATTAGTAAATTTTAATTCGTTTAACATCCTGATATTCAACGACTGATGTTCGTTACTGTATAAGAATATTGAATACTGTTATCGTATGATTATTAATATCAACGCTTAAGTTAAAGAAGATCCTGTCTAATCTCAAGTACTCAAAAAACGTCAACAATTAGTGATCTCTGGTTTTTAGCGATTGGAAATGGGTTAGTACAGCATTTTGTCGCTTACCAGGTCGAAATTTACGGAGTCCATATACAGTCGTAAACGGTCGTGTATGCTCCGTTTGGCTCCGCATTCGATCGAATTTGACCGTAATACATGACTCAGTATTACGATCGTATATCACCGTGTCGTATATGGAGAGATACAATCATGTACGTTAAAATACGGAGTAAAACGAAAAGATCGTATACGGACTCAATGTACAGGCATCGTAAACGATTCGCCGTATACGGTCGTAAATGACCATGCTTGTTCGATCTGGGTTGTCTATATAGTACTTTATATATAACGGATATCTAAGTAATAATATACCTCTCTGTATTTGACTGACATCTCTATTGTTTTTCATTTGTCAAAATTCATGTTTTTGATCTATTTCGTTCTATCAGCCTCTATAAGAAACTATACTCCTTACTTTATTCATAACTATACATGATCGGTATTATAATAAGAAAATTATAACTAAGCTTAGGCCAATGATGTTTTGCAGGTAAAAAAGGTAAAATGACCTATAGATCAAATTATATTTTGGATTTCAACAGCTGCGTGGGACTCAAATACTATCAAAATCTGGTAGAGATAATCTACATATTGTATCTGGTGATATCTATCAACAATCCTGTATGAACAATGCCTTTTCGGTAAATTCAAAAAGAAAGATATAAAAAATATGTAAGGACATAAGCATTAGTTCAAGGTAAACGCTTTCAATTAAAAATTTGACTGTATAATACGCTTTGTGAAAATCCATGTAATGTATAAATTAAAATTTCGTTCTTCTGAGATAACATTAAGAGAAGAGAACATAATGTACTCCCAGGTGAATGAATCCGACAGTGAATCCTATCGAATCTCATGGATCCGACGAAAATAAAACATTTTCTTAATCATCAATGCATAAGCATATGGTGCTAACAGACACATGGATCGAATGGTTATGTTGGATTCCGTTAAATTCCGACACTGGAACCTACTTAATTTCAACAATGGGGTTCCGATTGTAGGTCCTACACCAGGACACAGATAGGATTTCGTCGGTTTAATGAAATCCATACTATATCCGATAAGATTTCGACATGAATCCGATAGAATCCCACTATCGGAAGCATTCTTCTGTGGCGCTATACAAATATATCAAATTCATAAGTAGAACATATATTTAGTCCATCTTTCGTGTTGAACAAAATCTAGTTTATCTATAATCTTCTTGCAATAGTACTGAGATATGAAAAGACAATCTTTGGAGAACAGCGAATATGCTAAGAATGCGGTGGGAACCCCAGAGGCATAATAATTCTAAGCAAATTTCGAATTTACGATCAGTGACTTGGAAAGTTCTACTTCGAATGTTTGGGGCTTGTAGACTCCAGTTTCAGCACACAACCGAAAGAATCGTGTGGCCATATAGATTTTCTTTTCGCACAACTGATGATCATCTGTAAAACATCGAAGAGTACACACTTAAATCTATTGAAATATTTTTCGTTTCAGTTAAATTAACTCAAGATATTTATTCGAAGAAGATAATATCAATAGACAGACACTTATAGAATGACCGAATGATTGCAACTGACAATAATAATATACAAAAAAAAATTGTTTTTACGAAATTAATTGTCTTGGGCTGGTGATTTAAACTAGCGTATATAAGAAAATGGTGAATCTTAGTTAATTACATTAAACAAAGATACATGACTCCCTTTAGCATATGAATAAGTTCATTTTATCAACGAATCGGTAGCAAGGCATATATTCTTAAAATAAAGACGCTTATTATTTATGAACTACTTGGCAGAAGAAGATGTAACCGAAAAAGAAAAGAAGACTGATGATAAAAATTACCACATAATTGCTTACTATTTTATCTACCAATAATATAATTATATTATTCACTAATTCTCATTATTTGGTTTCATATATTATTACTCAGAACTAGAAAAATTGATAAACTCTCAATGACACTACAAAAATTCAAATATAATCTTCAACTTATTACGCTTACGCATCAGTCTTTTGTTTAATGGTTACATTGCTATTAAACAAAGTCCTTGGTAATAAAAAAAACTTTGATGTATCCTATATTTAAATACTCAGAATTAGACTATCCCCATTATGATACAGAAAAACAGTAACCAAGTATTGCCAAGATAACACGTAATGCAAAAAATATAACAAAGATCAATATTATAGTATTTAGAAGCCAAGTGAAAATGCAATCAATTCAATTACTACAAAAGAATAATTTCATCAAACAATCAAGAATATGACAGAAGTCAAGATGATGTGTTCTATTCAAGATAGATAAATAATATTTCTTCGTCGGAATTTCGTCTCGTAGAACAATGTCTCTTACCGAAATTGAAAATTTTGAATTAGAAATAAGATGATAAAATTCATCAACTCTACAACTGATCTGAAATCAAGGTAGAAAATAAAGAAAAATATTAAGTATAGAATATGCTGGCAAGACTTCGAAAACCAAAAATCATCATATATCAGTATATCTTTCTGATACACACAATAAAATCTTTTACTTTTAGAAAATTTTCAGTCTTAAAAGATAGAATAAGCTGTTGTTATATTCGAAAAGAAATCTTTTTCTCACATAAGAATACTCTCCTTCTCTTCATACTCTTATAATAGCGTCCTGTTAGATTATAGATAACAAAAAATCAAACATAGAAAAACAAAAGAATCTAAAAATTGTAAAAGTGAAATTATTTATATATAAATATTTAACTCTAATTAAAAAAACAAAAATTTATATATGACTGTATTCGAAAATTTCAGAAAAAATTATAATTGATATAAATTAATATTAACGAATATTATCTCACTGTGCTTATCTCATAAATCCTTTTATGAATAAACAACAGCACATCAATTCATTTATACTATAAGATCAACCATTTCATGCATTAACTCGTACATTAATTGCAACTATGATCTCTTTAAATATCTTAATCTCGAAATTAGCAATAATTGTTCATCAAACTAATTTTTCTATATTCATATTCATGCGTTTATCGTCAAAGAAACCGTAACAACTAACGATAACTCTATTCCAATGATACGCAATTCTGATATTGACAATTTATACGTCAATCAGCCTTAAAATATGGCATTTGAATATTATGCACATTTGTTTAAAAGCTATATTCAACCAATAATTATATCACTTGATTGTTAAATATTAAAATAATTATGAGAAACAGTTTCTATAAAAACAAAATTCCATTTCGTTTTTTTTCATCCAACATACGTAAAATTGGATGGAATAGCTATGAGTTCTCCTTTAGATTCTATCTTAGCGAGTAGATTCATGTGGAATGTACGTATGAAGTAAAATCTTAATAGTGGTTAAGAAATAAATGATAATTTCCCAGCAAGAGATGTTAACGATATATTCTGTATATTATTACACGTACTTAAAGATTATTGATTTTTACATTAGAATAAATGCATGGCATTCTAGCATAAATTTTAACGTGAACATTCAAAGACGAAGAAAATATAATGTTTTGATATACGTATTATAATGTATTATATATATTGATATAGCACTATGATGCGTATGATACTGCTTTGACATATAACACTACCAGACTCTTATAATATTTATCTAATAAACGAAGAAGGTAATAAAGTATGTATAAAATTAATCCTCCTTCAAAACTCAAGCGATCAAAATTCAGACCACATATATTAACACAAGAATAGACAAATTAAACAAACTTGAATCTAACGAAGAAATATTGACGACGAGTGTTTATGCTTAACATCTAATTAGAAAAGCCATATTATAAATTGAAATTACTAGGTAAAATATGTCATACTACAAACAACAAGATCACATAGAAACGAATGACTTAAACCGAAACATATTTGAAAAATTAGGATTTAAAGAAAAGAAAAGGGTCAAAACTATATAAGCTTTAATACAAAA
This sequence comes from Rotaria magnacalcarata, assembly GCA_900239745.1. NCBI lineage: Eukaryota > Metazoa > Rotifera > Eurotatoria > Philodinida > Philodinidae > Rotaria > Rotaria magnacalcarata. The sequence continues at coordinate 75,304 of OENM01000269.1, read as the reverse complement.
TACTACAGGAAAAAATTGAAATCTTATGCATATCTTAGTTTGCCTCCAAAAAATTGGTTCATGTGTGACGAAAAAATAGTGATTAATTATTGCAATTTCTGGATATGATTGTAATAAACCATGTGCTGATAAAAGTGAAACAAAACACCAAAATAACACGATTAATCGCGATTTGATGTTGTTGAATGCAATAAACAAGAACCATTAAAAAAAAACAATTACAAAGAAAAAAATCTTGATGCCAATTGAAAAGATCCAAGCGGAATCTCTTAAAATCAATACCTGCATACATTATTGAAGAAAGCATTATATCTTGCGTAAATGCTAGAAAACCCTGGAAGTGATATAATTTCAAGTAAACATTTTTATAATTCAAAATTCATCACATCAAATTAATCAAAAATACTACAATGAAATGTAGATATATGCTTATCGATAAAATTATGTGTTTATAGACTACTCTTCGAACGGTATAGGAAATCGCACTATTATCATTTTGTACACTTCTGTTTTTGTCATTAGCTCTTGCAGTATCAACCACTAACTCATTTAAAATAGAGAATTGATCCCAGGTCGTGACCATACCATGAGAAACGACCGGAAAACACTGGAAATAGCTGGAAGGTGGAAGTAGGATTCCGGTCAATTTCCAGTGCTTTCCGACAGGAACCTACAGTAAATTATCGGGAAAAACTCCGAAAATTTCCCGACCGGAATATTACTTCAAGGTTCCAGCCACTTCCCGTGTTTTCCTCCGAAACACGGTGATTTTTCCGGCCTGTTCCTACAGCATCCGGTGACTGGAACAATCGACCTGGAATGTAAAGTACTTTTTTTTCTTTCTTTCTGATGATGATAGTTGTATCTTATTCATAGTTTAAATAAATAGATGAATATAATTTTACATTTCAAGAAAAATGCGGTTTCAAGATCGAACAATTTATTGTAATACAGGATATTTAAAAGATATAGACTTTTCTTAGCCAACGAAGAAAAATATGTATCTGGAAGTTATCTGAAATATCAAACTGTTTAAGAAACACATTGAAGTAATAATCATAATCAACATTGATAGTTCTAAGAAATATTGTTAAATAATGCTTAACTAACGCCAGTTAACGAGGACTTCCATTATACTGATTTCTGTGTTTATAGACAAGAGGAAAGACTCAACTAAAACCATAAGGGTTCTATAATAATGAAATAGAGTCAAATAAAGTATTTCAAACAGAACTTTTAGAGTAGCTCTTCTAAAAACAAAAAGAGAAGTGTGAGAAGCGTAGAACTTATGTTGGTTGTCTTTGTCTTATCTGTAATTAAAATGACTAAAAGGTCTTATTCAATTCTATCAAAACTTGGTCAGATGTTATTGGAATTCTTTGAATTTGTTAAAATCTTGCAAACATTATTTTGATTCTATACTACGTACACTCAGTCAATTAGCTATGCGATTCAATGAAGATAATATTAGTACAACTAAACACCTACTCAGCTATTCTTTTCAGTCTTCAACAGATATTCTTTATGTTTTTCTCCAACGATACACACTAAAGATGATATTCTCGAGAATAAAAATGTGACTGAAAAATAAAATAAAATAAAAGGTAAATGAAGCACAGTAGATAATGGATATTGGAAGGAAGAAAAAAGCGCACACACACATAATCTCTTCAAAGACAGATTCGATGTCACACTCTGTATGAAGTCATTGTATTTTTTTTTATTAGCAAAATCACTGGTGATCGTATAGGTCCTAACAGTACGAAATAATGAAGTCATTGTATTTTTCTTATATATTTATGCAGTTGTTTTTCTTTCTTTCTTCTATTAGATACATTGCGGTATTATTCTATTACATAGAAATCAATGACTGATGAAAGCTATTCTGAATCACTTGATATTCCATCTTCGACTGTTCTTATAATAGGAGGTTCAAGTGGTATTGGTTTTGGTCTAGCAAAATGTTTTGTTCAAGAAGGTGCTTCAGTTATCATAATTGGTCGTCCTCAGGTCAAACAATCAGACAGTAAGATCTTCTATGATCGTATCTTTGATCTTATATGATATTGTAAGATCAGATGAAATCATACGAAAAATCATAAAGTCAGATCATCGCATCAATTCGTACTATAAGATTTCTGTAAGATCTTATCATATCATAAGATTTTTGTAAGATCTTACAGAAATCTTACAGTACGAATTGATACGATGATCTGCCTTTATGATTTTTCGTATGATTCAATCTGATCTTACCAGATCTGTGTCTGATTTTTTGACCTGGGTCATGAGAAACAATTAAAAGAAGCTGTCGAAGAACTAAATCGTCTTGGAAGCAAAAAGGTCGTCTATCGTATTAATGATGTTGAAAATATTAATGAAAGACTAGCTTTGCATGATTGGATAACATGTGAATATCCTCAAACAAATATTCTTATTAATAATGCAGGTATTCAACAACGTCATCGATTTATTCCAAATGAAGTTTTTTCAAAAAATATTTCATGGGAAGAACGCGAAAAAGAGATTCAAATAAATATATGTGCAGCCATGCATCTATCTCATTTATTTATAACACATTTTTGTCAAATGAAAACAAAAACAGCTATCATTAATGTTTCATCAGATTTAGCATTTGCGTCATTTGCATTAATACCAATTTATTCTAGTGGCGTAACCAGAATTTGTCGGGTGGTTGGGCTGAGCCCTAACGTTTTTCCAAAAATTAAAGAATTCTACTATTTTTGTGGAAGTCAGCAAAATTTTCCATTCGTTTTTCGAAACTAATGCTGAAATCATGTTCTACCTCTAAAACATACAAATCACTCAACCAAGTATTCAACGTTGTATTACGTGCGGTCGTTTTTATCAATTCATTTTACTAAATACAGTGGTGTGCAAAAAAATTGCCGCTGTCCTTACGCGTTTTCTCGAGTCATTTCTCTGAAGAATATGAACGAATTCTTCTGAAACTTTTATATGCAGTCAAGGATGTGCTATAGATTGCAGTGAGAGAGAGACTTCTAAAAAAAAGTACCTTTGGATACGGTGAGAGACATCGTGATTCGAGTGCCCACAATTTTCCAGTGTATCAACCGATCGCATTACGCTACCGCGACTAAGGCAATCTTTGAACTGAGAAAACTATCTTCCTAAACAAGGCCTCTACCCATAGTATCTAACGAAATGNAAATAACCTCCAACCACACGGGACTTTAGAAATAAACGCGAGATCACGATATGTAGAACTCCTGCCACAAATAGCGTTCCCATCCTATTGTCGCACTATCTCGATAATGGCTTTTCCAACCGACTTGAAATTTTCAGAGTAGATAGTCTTCTGCTAGTAGATAAAATTTTGTTCGAAGTGAACAAGTCTCAAAAGTAATCTTCAGCGTCAAATAGAGATCCCACGTTGAGAAGGTAGTGATGCATTTCTTTCGCACCTTAAAAATCGAGAAGGCATCGTATCGAGCTGAAACTTTGGCTACACGATCTTGACCCAAAAAGAGATCCATGAATTCTCTCATTTTTCTCTAAACACGTCTTTTAGACTCGAACACAATCTATGTACATAGGCAAAACAGCCCTAAATAATTTTAGTGTAGCGATGAAGTTACAGTGATTACCTCTTTTTTGGCAGAGAGGAAAGAGAGCTAGCTATTGATTATTATATTTGTATACTCTGTTGTATGTATAGTTTATATATATATATATATATATATATATAAACTTTCAATATTTGTCGTGTTCACTAGGGTAACTTTATCAAATACTAACGGCAATTTTTTTTGCACACCACTGTATTCTTTCGCAACTGATAAATGAAACAGATATAGTCATAACAGTAGCGACAAGAAATATAACAGTTGGAATTGTCTGTTTCAGTGACGCTCAAGTAGAGAACAATTTTCGAAAATGCGTTTAAACGCACAGAGAACGACAACAAATCGAGAAAAGTGGACATGTTTGAATGACAATAGAGGTTCCCAGTTTTAAGCAGAAAACACTCATTTTTCGCTCTAATTGTACATCCAAACGCGTTTTCAGCTCACAATTAGGATCCTCGATTGTCATACAAGTACATCTACTTTTCCTGGATTTTTTTCCTCTTTTTTGTAGATTTAAAAGTGGTTTTCCAAATTCTTCTTTGCTTGGGAAATGGTTCAACATAGAGATCATTACTGTTTAATTTTGAACCTTTCAACGTCTGCTTCCGAACTTAAATTCCATTGCATAATGAGGAAAAATTAGTTTTCATTTGTAATGCAAAAAGTTTTAGTATCAACTGAAGAAGAGTGCAATCGTGCAGGGTTTTATTGTGTCTAGCAATTTAAAAAATCATTTTTTTCTAAAAAACGGCTAGTGGTTGGGTGCACATCCCCGGTGGTTGGGCTGAGCTCAACCATGTCCTACCCTGGTTACACCACTAATTTATTCGACAACAAAAACTGCGATACATTCGTTTACAATGAGTCTACGATATCAATTAGCAAATGAAATACCAAATATTCAAGCTTATGAAATCATACCACCAGCGGTACAAACGAATCTGGGTGGTAGTCATGCATTTGGTGAACCACTTGATGATTGCTGTCAAGCGACGTTTGAACGCTTAAAGAAAGCTGAACAAGAAATCGTCTATAAACGATCAGATGCAGGTAGAAAATTAGCATACCGCGAAGAATCCGATAAACAATTTATAATATTGAATGATACTCTTAAAAACTCATTTCAAAATTTAAAACACTGATAGATAAATTTAAAAAATATAAATTTTGAATTGTTGAAGTTTAATATCTTGAAAAGAAAGATGGCAGATTTCTTTTTGATTTTATATCATTTTTTGAAATTAATTTCGAAGGTTTCAAATCGTAGAGGAAAAAAATCTTAAAAAGACTAAATTATCTAATCTTATCAATACACTTAATTTCGGTTGATGTTTTCATTGAGAGAGTAATTGTAAACTTTAATATTTCAACGAATCATATGCATTTTCAGTTTTGATTTTTGTCGATGAATATGAGACGTAGAAGAGAATATCGTTTCACTTCAAGGTATGAAACTTGCTATTATAATCTGATTGAAATTTTTGAATCTAAATGTAATCTATTGATAATATACCGTCAATCTTCATTGTAAAAAGAATTAAAAAACTCATTCATTATAAACACATTTATTTACATATCGGTAATATATATTCAACTCACTGTATTTTTTATTGCTTAGCTATTGATATGAAAAGAAAAATTAATACAAATCTATGTGCATTATTTAAAAAAAACAAGGTCAACAAAATGAATATTGCATATTAAGGAGTTAATTCTTTAAAGCATTGATCACAAACTCGTTGGGGTTTTTTTGATGCTGCTGCAACAATAGCCGTTTTAGATGAACATGTATCACAAAATATATTTCCACAACTTCGACAATGATGTTTACGTTGCGTAAGAGAAAATGTTTGATTACATTTCATGCATTCATGTACATCATGATCATTTAACCATCGACGTTGAGTTATAGTATTGGTATAAATCTAGTTCAATTTAAAAACAGAAAACGATATAATTTAGTAGAAAAGAAAATTCTATTTTTACTTGAAGACTTTGATATTCACGAGCGATCTCTTGTAAAGCAGACTCTAAATCAGAATTCTTTTTTGCTAATTGACCATTTTCTAATAGAAGTTTTTCACTCCTATTTTCACTGGTTAACGATCGATCTAATAAGACCTGACTTTCATCTTGTGATGCAATTAAACGTGTGTGAAGATCTAATTAAAAAAAAGGAAGCAATAAAACCAGATTTAATCAACATAGATAGAATCAACAAACCAGCTTTTTCAATTTTCACTTGTTCAAAATGAACTAATTTTTCATGAGCTGCTTTCAATTCACCTCGGACAGTAGCTAAATTTTCTGTTAATGCTGAGAATTGCATTTCATATTTTTTAGTTCGAGATTCAAGATCAGACTGTACATTGGTTAGCTCGTGTTCAAGTGAAGCCTATAACAAAAAAAAAAGATTAAAAGATAAGCAAAATATAAGTTTAAAACGAATTTATTTACAATTTGATTTTCGCATTTTTCTCGCTGACGATCTGCTGCTTGTGTCACTTCAGTCAACGATTCGGATACCTGAAATAGAGAACCGTCACTATAAATAAAGCACAATCTTTGCGAAACAAATGAGAATTTTCATTGTTGAGAATATTTCACGTTAGTGGAACTATCAGCCCGTTAAGCTAAAAACTATTCGTTGAATTTTCAGGATAGATAGATTTGAATAATACACACAAAAATTATTTAGGATTGAAATTATGTTGTAACTGCTAGAATCAAAGCGGAGTGTGTTATCATTTCTTCGAAATATCTCTTTGTTGCAACTCAAAAAAAGATCAAAACATCAAATAATGCGTTTAATTTATATATTCGATATTGAAAATTGTAGATCAAACGATGTCAAATATTTCCTAAAAGATTATATTTAGGAGCACATTGTTTTTGTTCTACATGTTAAATATATTTCTCGGATGAAAATGAGTCGATTAATTTTTATTCTTTTGGAAAGTTTTCAATGCTGAAAATATGAAATTTAGTTTCTTTTATACCTTCAACAAACTGTTATGAAGTTCATTTATTTGTGTTTCGAATTTTTGTTTTTCTTCATCATATTCTTTAGTCAATTGATTGTGTTCCGTTTGTAATTTATTCCAAAGTTTTTCTGTATTCTGTTGTGCTTCGGTTTGTTTTGTTAGTTTAGTCTATTAAAAGAAAAGATTCAATAAATAAAAGCCTATGAAGAAAAAATCTTACTTTATTATCAACGATAATTGTATGCACAACAGATAAATAGTTAGTGAATTCCTGATGAATTTCTTCTAGTGTTTCAGAACGAATTTTTTGAGATTCTTGTTCAGACTAAATAAAATATATATTAAGGTTATTTTTCAGAAATCATAATTTTTGTCCAGTAAAAAAGTACATCCATCGAGCCCGTCTCCGAGCTTTGGTTTTTGACTAGCATAAATATCTCTTGTAGTTTAACTTATCTATGCAAAGGATTCTTCAGTGATTCTTTTTTGTTATAATTTATCTATGAATCTGTGAAGTAGTTTATATTTACAATTAATAGCAAAGCAATGCGTCGTTACTCTACTAATGCAAAGTCGAAACAAATTATTCACGATCATTCTGATTCTAGACAAAAGAGGGTTTTCAAATCTGATGTCAGGTTCTCTAAAGAAGTAGCTAAGCGTTGTAGAGCCTATTTCTGAAATAGAAGATCTATAGACAAGGAATACAAGGGTAACGTCTTCAAAATTAATTTGATATATCGAAAGATTTAAAAAAATAAAATGCGCAGTTTTCGTTTCATGTAGCTAACGCAGTCAATTCTCTGACGTCTCTTTTCAACTTATGAGGTATATTTTAATTGTTATTATTCGTTTATCTTAAGCAGCACTGAATAAAATTCTTCGTCTCAACTTCATTTTAGACTGCAGTATACAATTCTAACCGATTTTAAAATCAAATTATCATCTTATTTTGATTTGCTATTAATTATAGAGTTAGAAAATACTAATATTGCCAAAAATAATTCAGATACCTGTTCAATAATGGCTAATATATTCATTTGACTTGTATAAACATTGTGTTGAATATATTGCTGAGTTTTATTAACTTGATCGATACTTCGGCGAATATGAGCAGTTAAACGATCAATAGATTTATTCTATGAATAACAAAACACAACGACAGTCAATAATGGAAATCAAATTATTTCGATGTATTACTTTTTTATCTAATTCTATAGATAATTGAGAAATTCGTAATTCTAAACCATCGATAGCTTGTTTATTATTTCCTAATTCTTTGTCTTGATTATCTTTTTCTCTTTGGACATTATTTAAATGTAATTTAGTTTCATTCAATAATTCTTCTTGTTGATGAATTGATTCTTTCAATTCATTGATTTCTATTTCTAATTTATTTAGTTTTTCAGTTGATTTTAAATTATTTTCTTGAAAACTAGTATCTAATCGTTCCATTTCTTGTTTCTAAAAGTACAATAGTCAAAACAAAATATGAATAAGTTAAACTTACATGATTATCATTAGCCTGTCGAAAATCGTTTTCTAATTTAGTATTAATACTGATATATTGTTCACGTTCAGAAAATAATTCTTGATTTAACTCATTGATTTGTTGTTCCTAGAGTAAAACAAACAGCCAATATGATGAGAAGGAAGATTCTTAAATGGCATATAGAAAATCGAAGAAATTCGTTTTTTTACTTTACCACAGCATTTTATTCTCTGTAGATTTCGTCGTCTTTACAATCATAAAATATTTACGCATTGAAAATTTAATTTACGTGTACATTTATTCACTGTAGTTCGGGATCAAATCATAAGAGCCTTATGAATGTCTTACGCTCCTACAATACTGTTGATATAGCATAATTCGCGTGAATAAAACAATGAGTTTTAGAAAAGAAAATCAACTCCCTTGATGAATCCATTGAATCAAAATATCGAAGTTTACATTGGGGAATGCTCAACAAGTGTCATACTCTTGGAATATTACTATACTTTTTTTTTTTATCAAAACCGATTTATTATTGTCAAAACCAATACGATTCTTCACTGAAAAAAACTCTATCATGGACAATTGAACATGTATAATAGAAAACAAAATGACTATCCTATTGAATTTTTTCGAATAATTATAAATTGGTATTTGTTTTTACTTTGTCTTTATTAAGATCATCTAATTGTTGTTTGAGTGAATTGATGTCATTACTCAATTGTACTTTTTCATCTTGTAATTGATTCTAATAAATAGAGTACAGCGTAATGAAAATTCATGGAAAATCTTCAATCTCTACTTTGTCATGATTTATTTGTGTTAATTGTTTTGAGATATTTTCAAAGTCTTCCTGAATATGTTCCTTTCCTTCATTTATATGTTTGATTTGTTTTCGAAGTTCTTTTATTTGTTGTTCACATTCCTCCTTTAGAAAGAAAATTTTTTTTTTAAATTTAAACAAAAAGTAAATCTTCTTACTTTTTCCTGTATTAACTGTCTAACAACATTTCGTTCATCTTCATCTTGATCATTGTTGACTTTCGCTATTAGTAGTTCATTTTTTTCTTGTCTCAGCTCATTTAAAGCGTGTTCTAATGTTTCAATTTCATTAGTCAATGTTTCAATTTGAATTCGATAGGAATTGGTTTGCTGTTGTTCGTTTTCTAAAACATTATTCAACTGCTGGTTTGATTGATTCTTGAAAAATAGACAAGATGACATAGGGTTTTAGTTTTAGAAGCTTCCATTAATAATAATAAAATGAATATACTGACTTGATTCTCAAGGTCCATATGTAATTGAGCATTTGCTTGTTGTAGCTGATTTATTTCTATTTGATTCTAGAATGAATAAAAGGAAGAAAAATGCCACGTTTTTTCTTTACAGATTTTCTCGTTTCAGTATGCTTGCTTCGGAAGAAAGAAAAAGAAAATATTTTCAGGCTAGCTCAGGCATATAATCAACTGATTAAGATACGTGTTTCTCTCGTAACTAATATTAAATGATTTAGTGATTACCTTTGACTGATGACGCCAGGCTGAGGAAAGTATCAGAATAGAAACAAGGTGAATTTTATGGAAGTAAATTGAAAACAAAAAACATTTACCAACTTAAAAATAACAAAGGAGAAGAAAATAATCATTTTATTTACTAGTTAGTTTTTAGATATTTTTTTTCCTTTTTGCACATACATAAAATAATTGAAATAATAGTGCGCTGTGATAATAAGAAATTAAGATTAATTATTAAATATTCTATTGCTTTAGAGATGAAATTGCTTCCACTGTACTCGTAGCTCGAACTCATATTTACTAAAAGTCGGATACAACGCATAAAAAGTATAAAACAGTTTATCCACATCGTTCTTTGCAGTCGACTTACAGCTGTAATATTAAAATTTCGTTTAGAAATCGATCTACAGATGTTTGCAATATCCTGTAAATTATTTGTTGAGAATTTCAACAGGAACCGATTGCACTAACTTCCTAGTAAAATATATTTGAACAAAACTAAGCCTTACTGTATCTAAAGAAGTACGCATAGATTTTATAGTTGCAGTCATTTTTGCTTTTTGTGCACGTGTCAACTTAACAACTTGTTTTATTTGAGTAATATCATTTTGAACTTGAGATGTATGATTATTGATGACTTCATCATAATTCAAAATATTCTAGAAGAAACTTATTTAGATAATCAATTTAAAAAAAATCACATTTACTTCATTAAATCTATTTTCAAATTGATCCAATCGTTTAGCATATTCATAACTGTTCAATTATAACATGCAATTGAAATTCTTTCTAAACAATTTTCATGTACATACATTTCTAGAACCGTATTTCTTAGTTTTTCATTTTCTTGTTCTTTTTCTAATGACATATCGTTCATACGTTGTTGAACACTAATCAATTCACGCTTTAAGACATCGACATCATCATTGGTTGGTCTAAAAATATATAATCATATGAATAAATTCTCTCAACATGAACAATACTAGACTACAAGAAAAAACTAAAGCAACCATGCACGTCTGATTATTTACATTAGTCTATGGCATCAAAGGCACTTGAATAATACTTACAAACTAGACATTTTTTTTTTAAAGTAAAACAAAATTCTTTTAGAATGAAAATAAACTCTCACACAAAAACAAACTCATTTACCTTGGTATCAGTTCGTTATATAGAGTATTGACTTGATTTTGTTTTTCTTTTAATTCACCCTTCAAAAAGAAAAAAGAAAATAATGCGCATAGACATTTCTTTAAAGGCTAACTTGTGTTTGTAGAAGTTCATCAGTAAACATAGCTAAATGTGCATCAGAAACGTCTTTGTTTGCCTTTAAATTTCCAATTGCTTTTGACTAAAAATAAAAATTTGCTTTCTTTTCCTGTAAATTTGAATCAAAAAAGAAATATCCTGGCCTTCGATTGCACTTTTTTAAAAATATAGGAATCCTTAGAGGATCAAAGTTGTCAAAATATATAGGATTTTCGATAAAAAATGACAAAAAGAGAGGACATTTTATGCATCGCTTCTGTTCAATTGTTTTGGTGTTTTTTAATGTCTCTGCTCGAAAATCGTTTTAATGAAGCTGTTATAAACAGTTCAATCGTAGCCAAGATCCTTATGTAACCTTTTCTACTGAAATAAGTCGTTAATTCGCGGATCATTATAAAAGTTTTTCACAAATCGATAAATAACAATAAAGTAGATCATAAGCTTTGAAGAAACAAATACATGAAAAAGACAAATACTATTTCTCATAATTAAACGAGACGTTTCAGATTACGGACAGGACATCCCAAAAAATCTCAAGCTAATTTTATTGTCCTGATAATCAGCATTCATCGCTTATTATTTTCCACAAGTTTATTTGGTATTTTATCATAACTCAATTTTTTCTGGTAATAAATAAGTGTAAATGAAAATGCATAGCTATACACAGGATGGCGTAAAATTTCACAGACTTTCAGAATATGTCGTTACTTTTTAAAAATATGTTCTGTTGGTAACAATATCCTCAAAATACAGACTGAAACGTATTTTTTCCAGGGGTGTATATATAAATATATATACAGATTTTATACCTAACTAAAACTTCACTAAAAAGCCGAAACTAGTACATGATCACTTTGTGAATGTTTTTTCTTTTGAACTATTGTGTATTTTGTACTTAGTATTAAACAATTTCTTAGTCAGCCCACTAAATAGGCGAAAGGAAAAATATCGTTTAAAACAAATGTCACTATAATACAAGAATTTGTCCAAAACACATGATTATACACATTAAAAGTTTTTTTTTCCATCTAAAGATAATAGCAAAGTTTAGAGGTTTTCGGAAATTTTTTACTGTCTTCGATAAAATATAGGAAAAATAGGAATTTTTAGGAAACTATAGGACAAAAATAGGACTTTTTTGAAAATATAGGTCGAATCGCAGCCCAGGAAATATCTCACTTGTTCAACAACTTTCATTTGCGTAGTGTGTAATTGTTTATGTAATAAATCAAGTTCTTCTTCAAGATCGCCGACACGTTGTCTTTGTTGCATTAATTCACTACTTACTATAGAAAAAGACATGCAGCTAACATTCAATATTCTCACAATTGAAAATTATTTACATTTCATTCGACTTTCTTCTGATCCACAAAATTGTTGTTTCCATATAGCAGCTTCTTGAAGAGGATCCTAAAAATCGATTGTAAATTGAATATGTATGACTGTTTTTTTCTTCGCTTACATCAGCCGATGTATGTTTCGATGAATGTTTAATACTACCATTTGTATCTTCATAGATGGTAGCTGCTGGTACTTGCGAATGATTTTGTAAATAGTGACGCTCTAGTCCACTGGTGTCAGTAAATTTCTGATGACAGACTGGACAAAGAAATCCCTTTCAAATAGAAGATTTTCTAGAGATAATGACATTCAATGGAAATACAAACTTCTTCATCGAATGAACATATTGATCCAGTGTCACTTTCATTATTATTGGAATGCATTGATCCTGGCTATGTAGAAAAACAAAATGATAGATTTTAATTTTTCAAAAATAGAAAAACAATAACAGCAGTGGAAATTTATTTACTTTGAGATTTTTTAAACGATTCAGAAAGCTTGACATGGTTAACGAAAATATACAGAAATACTCAATAAAAACAAATCTATTGCCTATTTTCAATAGTCATTGAGTGAAAAATAGCACATCTATTTGTCAACTATGTAGCCAGTTCAAAAAAAGCAACGAATTGAGGGCGCTAGTAATCATATACTCCAAAGCAAAATGTTATCAGTCTTCTAAAACATGATACCAAATAGTTATCTAGTTGTCGTTTTTTATTCTTAAGAATATTTAAAATGGTGACTTTAGTAATAATTCTATTTATTATAACTATAGTGATTATTTGTCGATGGTATTTATCGCGTGTACATTCATCGTTATATTGGTGTTGGGATAATGGAATTGAAGAAAAACGGATTTTTATTGATACAAACAAAATATCTTTTCCAGAAAATTTTCTGTGGGGTACAGCAGCTGCTTCTTATCAATGTGAAGGTCCAGGTGATAAGGCACCTGTTGCTTCGAATTGGTCAGAATGGGAACCTGCTGGAATTAAGAATGGTCAACGATGTGGAATAGCTGTTGATCATTACCATAAATATAAAGAAGACATACAATTAATGAGTACACTTGGTTGTAATGCCTATCGATTTTCTTTAGCTTGGGATAAAATTGAGCCTATTGAAGGACAATATGATGAAGATATACTTGCTCATTATCATGATGTATTGAAAGAATTACATAGACAATCAATTATACCAATGATTACATTTCATCATTTTGTTCATCCATTATGGTTTGAACAAAGTTCAGGTTTTCTTGAGTCGTCTAATCTGGAAAAATTCGTTCGCTTTTCTGTTGATATGTTTCGAGAATTTGAAGATGAATGTCATCTATGGTGCACAATTAATGAACCCGAAGTTTATGTCAGTGGTTGTTATTTCAATGGCATTTTTCCACCTGGTCATAAAGCTCAACCGAATGAAGCATCTCTTGTTCTTCAACATCTTTTGCAAGCTCATATTGATGTCTATGATAGTATAAAAACAATTGCTCGTCAACCTGATCAACATTCCATAGGTATTGTGAAAGATATATTTCAATTCGATCCATGCAATCCACTCAATCCACTAGATTTGTATGCTAGTCATATATTAGATTATGCTATGAATGGATGCATATTAGATTTCTTTCGAACGGGTCATCTGAAATGGACAATGCCAGGTTCAGTACAACGAACATATACGAATTTGCGTGCACCTCATACTAATGATTTTATTGGATTAAATTATTATTCACATTTTCTTGTTCAATTTAATTTATTTAAAAAGCCACCATTTGAAATTGTACATCGCCATGATGATAGTGGAAGTGCTCTTATGACTGATATGCCTTATCCATTATATCCCGAAGGATTATATCGTGCTTGTGTTCGTCTTAAAAATGAATTATCTCGTATACCAATTTATATAACAGAAAATGGAATTGCTGATCGGTTTGATGATCGACGTCATCTGTTCTTAAGGCGATATCTTTATGCATTGAGTCGAGCTATTAATGAAGCTGATTGTGATGTAAGAGGTTATTTCTATTGGAGTTTAATCGATAATTTTGAATGGGCAGAAGTGAGGAAAATGAAAGAAAATTTTCTTATACACTACTTATTTTATTTTTCTAGGGTTTCGATATGAAATTTGGTTTATATGATGTTGATTTACAAACACAGCAACGTACATTACGTGATGGTTCAAAATATTTTCAATATGTTATTCGAAAACATCGAGAAAAATATGAAAAGAAAAAACTTTAAATTTTCAAGCGTGTTTTTTTTAAATAAAAATTCATGTAAAACTATTGCCATTAATACATATTAAAGAATAGAAATACAGTAGGTAAATATGTATGCTCATTAATATGAACAGAAATCTACTAGTGAGTAACTATTGACCATCTGAACAGTTTAATCATTATGTTTATAATTTCGATTGAATAAGTAAGTATTGATTCATTCTATGT
>OENM01000269.1:27168-58849 GCA_900239745.1 Rotaria magnacalcarata | reverse complement strand
GAATAGATAGGAAAATGTACAATATTGCGATTGTTGTCGATGCCTATCCATAAATAGGAAATTTTAGAGTAGGCGATGACACTTAATTAGTAATACTAGTTATTTTCTATATTGATTGGTAGTATCATTTAACATTCTTTTGATACATCTACGTCTCTTGTTTGTAAAAGAATTTATTGTCTGTTTTGTAATGAAACCATACTATGCTAACTTCGTCAATTTATTTATCGTTTATTATATATGACGTTTTCATCTCGTACCAAATATATATATATATATATATGTTGTATACATTAAATCAGCATATATAGTTCGTTTTTTACTAGCACATCATTTCAAAAAGAAACAGATTTATATCTGGTAAAGATCATAGAAGCACAACAAAGTAGAGAAAAATAGTGTCTGAATTACTCTCTGTCATGAGACCAAAAAATGTAGACATAGGGGCATGTGATAACGAAGAAAAAACAGGTTAAGCGATACGACCAGTAGACGACAGTTTACGACGCATTAGCGGCCTATATTTGACTGTAGTATCTGACGTAGAAGTATGAACCGTATCATACGGAGCTTACAGCCGTATCTGTCCTACAACATATACATTGATAATACGACATTATATACGGTATTGTATTATTATTCACGATGTTACAGAGCATTCCAAGCCGTTGAATGCTTCATATGGCATGAAAACAGTCCTCTATTCAACTACGTTACAGCGAAAATAGAGACAGCCGTATCATCCACCTGAGTATAGTTGCTGCTTTTTTAAGCGGTTACCAAGTGTAGCCTATTGACTTTTTGATGCATTAGAATTCTTTTTCTCATATCTATTTTTTTTGTTGGTAATAACGCATGTGTGCCTGGCGATCCTAAATCTTGTTTATTTATTTGAAATATTCTATGCCTTTTATGCCGAAAATTAAGTTCAACTATTGATGATGGTGTTTCATCATTTACAAACAGTGTGTCACAGTCACTACCATCAATTAATTTGTCATCTTGATTTGTAATCATTGTTACGGACATGAAAGATAATTCTATAGTAGTTGCACTTTCATTGTCCCAGTTAAACCAGTGCGATCACTGACAATCGTGTAGGATGACAAAAAGAACACATACGACTGTATATGGACTCTGTAACTTCGACCTGGATATTCGCTAGAAAATAGCACGAGGTTACAAAAAATTGTTCGGTGGTATAAAATACATATAAATGTTTTCTTTCGATATACTTGTTGATTGTATATGAGTCCCTGGTCGAAGAATACGGTCCAAATGCGGCCCGTAATCCAGACCGATGTTTTACAACAGTATTTTTGTCGTATTCAATATACTTACGGGATGTATACGGCAAAATCATGGTAAAAATACGGTCGTAAAATGCCGGCCTGGTTTACGGCGAAAAAAGGTAGGTATACGGTACAAATACAGTCGCATATACGGCCCGTATCTGGTGACCGTATTCAATCAACCGGGGCGGTTTACTATAATATCATTCATTGTCGGAGATATTGATAAAGATTTTGTTTAATTTTCTTGATGGAATTGTTAGAGTTATAATTTCTTCTTTTGTTCTGTCATTATTATATAAATATATATCGTTGTATAGGTATACGTGTGTATACACGATCTTTATTTTATAGGAATGAATGAAAAAATCGCAATAACATGTATAATATATATAACAAGAACGAAAAGAGAAAATATCAAGAGAGATTGAAAAAAATGAGAGACGATAGAGAATATCCATGTTGAACCGTATGACTTTAGTGCACGTATGGGACATCCGCACGCCTCAGTTCATGTGAAGTGCACGAACGTAATACGTACTACGTGATTTGCTTGTGCGTCATATATACAGCGAACAAATCTCTCAAGACAAGGATACACAATCAGATAATGAGCGTAGAAGTCTAGATAACGACGAGCGTACCGTTAGACTTATTGTGTACATTATATCCATCCATGAAAGTGGTTTTAATTTTTTCAAAAAACAAATTTTTTAAAAACAAATTCGTACGAAATATTTCAAAAATATTCCAGGTTTTCTTTCGAACATCTCGAAAATATATAGTTTTGATCAGCGTCCTTACGACTACTTTCCTGGTTGGGCACATTTAGGTAACAAGAAATTTTTTCTCAACATTCGCGCATCTACCTTCAGGAATTCCATGATCAGTAATTTGTTTTGCTTTCCAGAAAGAATTCTCGTGCCATTTGCTCGAGAAGACGCTTATCACATGTGCAGTATTTTCTTTCGACAATACCGTTTTCATACATATGTCAAAACTATAACTTCAAACCAAAAGTTTTAGGTTTTTGCGCATGTCTATATACACAGTCAATCTTGATAGTGTCGATACGCACAAAGAGCGGCGAAATTCTTTAACATGCATAGAACACGCCACAGTACAATTGTACGTCAATAGGAAAATTATAGCAATCTATAAACATCCTCATACATGTACGCAGCCGTTACTATATCGTTTTCGTTTCCACTTGTTTATTTCGCAAACAAAAGAAAGATAACTATCTCATGCAAAACAAAACAAGCATCCAAGAATGTCTTTCTCTCCTTCCTTCAACCCATGACTCACGAATACCATCGCAAACAAATAAGAATGCCTTTTTTTTATAACAGGAGAAACATCTCTGAGCATAACAGTCATAACCAATCGATGTCGAATAGAAATATCACCAATCATTTGATAGAGTTATTATCAAGACATCGTGGAACGCGTTGAATCCTAATGCCTGAGTATTGTGCGGAAGACCGATGCATTAGAATAAGTCTACAAAAAGGTCTCCGAATATTTTCTTCATCGTGCGCAGCTGAGAGATGCAGCATCTTCATAGAATAGTTTCTCTGAGATAGAGCGTACCTGGCAGAGAAGCTCGATACATTTGTTTTTGTAGCGATAGACGTAAATTCAAAGATCTAGTTATTACATGATGTGTGCAGTAGATTTTGTATCTCCAGCTTCATCGATATCTGAGATATATCACCTATCCAAAAGATTCTCGATTTTCCGAGACTCCCTCCGCTATCCACTCTCGTAAAAAAAAAGAATATATGAAACATGCACATAATTGAATTCAGGATTCAGTGGAATCGTTATGTTGTTGTAGTTTACAATTGCTATCTTTCGAATGACAGTATTCTTGACTTTTGACATATGTGAAATGAAAAGAAATAATCGTGGAGAATAAATAAAGTAAGATCCCTTCAGTTTCTAGAGTTTCTTGGATTGGTGTATTTCTGTGAACCCTCTATACTCCCTACCCCTCTCCCTTTGAAGAATTGTGAAATCTTTTTTTGATTTTGTTTTCGAATTCGGTTTGAAGTATAATACCTCATAGAATCGGAAATCTATCGATTCTATTGAGGTCAGGGATGTAAGTAGAGAGGTGGGTTGAGTGACGCCCTCTTGCTTTTGAAAATTTGTTGTTTTTCGTCAAAAAAAATGTTTTAGGGATACTGCAGTACTCGGATCTATACGAACGAAGACATTACGCCTCGGATTCAAACCGATTGTTTGAATTGTTGTCTCAATCGATTCAAGAATTATAATCTATTTCCATTCGATAATATGTGAATAAAAGGATGACTTAGAAAATAGTTGGATTTTCATACATTCATCAAAAATAATCAAGATTTTGAATCCAATATTTTTCACTGGGTAGGTGTACGTGTATGCACAATCTTTATTTCATAGGAATGAAAGAAAAATAACAAATAGCCTGTCTAATATACATAACAAGAAAGAAAAGAAAAAAATAACAATAGATATTAAAGAAGATCAAGGATACTATATAATGATGATTGATTATATCTGTGTGCACCATCACCGTGACAAGAATGAAAGTGCGTTTTGAATATTCGTGAGTTTCGGTGATGGAATAGGATACGTTTCAATTTGATCTGCTGTTGCTCGTGCCAGATCACCGATAGTATTGATACTAATTGAATGAAAATATTCAATAGTATTTGTAGGGCTAGAAATACAATGTTTGAATTAGTTTAAAAAAAATTGATGAGATCAATACCATGCATCGTCATATAAAATGTTAAGTAAAGAATCAATTGGTTTATCACAATGAATTAAACTTGGGAAAAATACACCCTCAACGTTTATTTCACTTGACACGCATGAATTGTTTTCATTTGAAGTAGATGTTGGCTAAAGAAATATTGAATTTGTATTATTGAAGGTAAATAATTATTTTCGAAAAACACAATGAATATTCTAGTATGAATTAGATTTATTTTACAAAAAACATTAGTGTGTCAAACGATTAGTTCCTTGATTATAATGTAATTCTTTCGTAATATGCATATTACTATTGGAGATGAATAAAATGTTAATAAGCATTGTTCTTAAGTGGAACTAATGCTGTCTGTATCGAAGATGCTTTGATGTACAGAACAATGAAAGTAGAAAAAGTGAAGCTTATTAAATCATTACTAAAGAATACATTTTTCTATTTTCTGTAATGTTGACAAGTTTTTCCATGACGCTTCTAACAAAACCAAAAAACCTCTCGTATTATTAAAAATCTTCCATCATTTAGTGTGATAGTTTTCTGAAACTTGAATATTATAGTTTGTTTTCAAAGAGCCTAACTCTCTCAAACTGCAGAAATCCTAGAACTATTCGAACTACGATTTGACTTTAAATTAAACGTTTACCATCATAAAAAACAAATTATAGTTCCTGTATATTTTTCACTAATCCTTTGAAAATCATTTTCATCTCGTATTACAGAGAGAACTAATGTTTTCACTATTGAAATAATCATTTTCTAAGCTACTAAACAAGTAAAACAACAAAAGAAAAATGACGACCATTGAGCCAATTCCAACAGTGCAAAATCTCTAGTCACTATTTAATATAACCAGAGTGACTAAGAGACGATGTACTGATGCAACACGTCAATACAACACAGACAAACTATATCAACTGAGGAGTGCAGTTTATCTAGTCAGGAATAAAACATATCAACCGGACACAACCAACTACACTCCACTGTTGAATAGACAACATTGATTACAATAGTAATACTTATTTTGTTTTATTTAATTTCAAAATTTTACCTGATCTACTTGATGATTTTGTGCCCAATCAGCTAAAGCATCATTTGGATGGAATAATTTCGATGAACGTCGTTTAATATTATTACAAATTGATGGCGATGATATAACGATTTGTTCATTATTATCCATAGTGTTTAAATGTTTAATAGTCATCGATTGTTTTCGTAATGGAAGATTTTCTTTTGGTATAATGCGTGTTGGTGATTTCATATCATCTTTATTCGGACTTTTCTTTTTCAATTGTGTATTTGAATCGCGACGCGATGGCGAAGCAAAAACTATGACTTTAACTTGATCATGAAAAACAACACGACGTGTATGCTCTAGTCGTGGTTTTGTTGGTGATAAACGTTTAAGAATACTTCTCATTGGTTGTATTTTTATTTGTTCTATAGCACTTGATTCAGCGTTTGCCGATACCGTTTGAGTTAATTCGTTCGTCAATGGATGTGCACGTTGTTTTCGTGCATTATGAAGTAAACTTTTTCGTCCTGATATTGATGGACGACATGAACGGCGTAACTTTTTAGAAATCGATGATTCTACAGGGACATCTTCCACAGTAATGCCTATTTCATCAGATATTGTTGCATTCGATTTTGTTGAGGATTCAATTATAGGACTCGTTTCTTGTGTAGGATTAGTGAGAGTTTGCTTAAAAAGGCATACACTAGGTGTACTTTCTTTATTAGTATTTCGACGTTGTTGATAGTTACTCATCATATTTTCAATATTTGGTGTGTCCATTGTAGAAGAATTCGATTGTGTATTACTATTATCATCGCAAAGTAATGGTATGCTTTGACGTTTACGTAATTTTTCTTTTTGTTTTTCTGTTAAACATGAATGTTTTGATGATGCACGTTTACTAATAACAACTGGTGTATCTGATTGATTATTGTGATTAATATTATTTGTTATAGGAACATAGACTGGTTCATATTTATCGAAATTCAATGAACGATTCAATGATGGTAAAGATGGAATTACAAAACGTGCAGGCGACGAAGGCTTTATTGGTTGTTGATTATTTACTATTGGTGGTACTAATGGAGTTACAATATCGATTTGTTGAGATAATTGACTTTCATCAGTACTGCTTGGTGCTGGTCCACTACCAGCTGTATTACTATTATCATGATCGGCAAGAAAACATGGTAATAATAAATGTTCTTTATCTTTTAATTCACGAAGACATATTCTACAAAAAAAAAATAAAGAAATTATTTATTTCAAATAATTGAAACATATTTGTATTGATATTAACACAGATGATGGGTTAGACCGTTATTTTTCGTCATTGTGAATGTATGTAAAATATTCTAAGAGATATATTTATCATTGTCAAAATTAGTAATCTGTCGAAATAGAGAATGATATTTAGAAAATTTGACATTCGTTAAAAGAACATAGCTGTTTAGAATAGAAAGGTAAATAGATGCTCTGCGTTTTTCGATACTTCATTTCATGAATAGAACTCGTGCTTTCAGTCGTTGTGAATAATAGAATCACGTCTCGTAGAATAATCAACATACGGCTATTTTTTGTTTTCTAGGGTTCCGGTGAAATTTCTAGAAGAAATCTAGGTACACATTGACTAAGATTTAAAATCTGGGAGTGAATAGAAATGAAAAGACAGTTGATCTATCGTACATTTAATGCTATTGTTTTTTGGATTCCTGATCAATATTGATTCATTTTCTTACCTAAGTTCATTTGGATAGACAATAAATGTCATTCGTCCGAATGTTTCATTCCAACATTTTCTTGCTTTATTTCTCATAATTGTTTTATTATGTTGAAAAGCAAGTATTAACAATGGATACACAAGTTGAAGAAGTGATGAACTATTCGATGGATCAAATACTGACGATATTAACGATAAAATTTTATTTAATATAACATTATCTGATTGTTGTTTATTTAAGGCTACAGGCGATGAACCCATGGATAAATTTATATTTATTGATTGTTCGTACAATTGAAGAAATGGAGTAAGTTGTGTTAGATTTTTAAAAATAATATCGACATGCGAATAAATTTTACATAAACTCAATAGATCAACAATAAGATCACGTATATATGTAAATACAACTGATTTTGTCTGTTCATTCGAGGAGACTTTAGTTGTTTTCGATAAGCAATGACAAACAAATACATATTGAATATTATTTTCACTATTGGATAATAAACGTTGTAATACATGATTAATTATAGTTGATATTTGTGTAAAACAAAGTATTATCGATGATGAAGGTAATGAACGTTTTTGTGTATTCGATAATAAATAAACAAAATTATTATTATTATCATTATTATTATTACTATTGTTATGATTATTACTTGATCGGTCGAACACAACTGATAGATCAATATCGGACAATGTTTTCAATACAGTTTTTATAACATTTAATATAAAACCAAATAGACGTTGATTATTTTGATCACAAATGGCTTGTTCAAATGCAGGTTCATTTCGTAATAATTCAACAAGTAAATGAATTAAGAAATGTTTCGATTGATCATTATTAATTAATGTTAAACGACATAATGCTTTAAATAATTGTATCCATAATACTGTATAAGAATAATCCAAACGTTGAACATCATTAAAACTAAATGGACGGAGTAATAATTCAATAGATGTTTTTGACTATCGATTTTGTTATTTAATTCGAATGTATATGAACGATTAAGAATGTTAATCAAGAGTGTTGAACAACGAAACCATATATGCCAAAACAAATATGGAATTGTTATCGGTTGATGAGATAATTCAACTGAACATTTAAGCAATAATGAACTTGTTTGATGACAAAAATTTTCATCCGATGTTTTTGATAATGTATCTATTAAATAGGATATAACATGAAGATAAGCATCTTCTATTGTTTGATCTTCATCATAAAATCGTACAGAATGTTCTAACATTATATGAAGATATTGATCGGATAATGTTGTACAATACGATAAAGACTTGTCCTCTAAAACCAAGCCAAGAGAAAATTTTTATTTCAATAGTCTTTTGTTAATCAATTTGAATAGAAGATTAACAGATGCTAAGAAAAGTTTGTCAATATGTTCACTGATTATATTGAATTCAAAAGCACTTCTAGACCAGGATGGAGTATCAACGCATAACAAATGCTTTAACATTAACAAGACCGCCTGAGGTGCATAGAAGCTACAATCAGTTTAAACACATTATTACGATTGTATATTGTACTATGAAAAGTCCTTCATCTTTTACATAGATTCTATTGATACTCTCTGACAATTGTACTCGATAATTATTTGTGTGAACAGGCCATCGCGAATAACATGTGCGCACTTGTTTACTATCTGAAGTTTTCTCTAGTTCAATAACATCATTTGATCAATTTGATAGTATTAAATACATTTTCAGTACACTTCGCTTATAAATCAATGAATCTTTTATAATAGTTTTTCTGATGTATAGAAGTTCGAAAAATGATTGAGTATTTCAAATAGTAGAAAGCTAGAGAATAATAAGATCATGAGAAAAGACTAAATAAATACAATGCAAGCTAGGGGTTTTTCTGTTTGTTGCTCTTGTAATCAAGTCGTCATATGTCCATGATAAAGTAATAATGACTTGGCATTTTATATTTATTTTATCACTAGGAGTGCAGAGAGATTCGAGATGGATGAAAAGTACTTTTTCTAAAGATGCTCCTTTCAGGGTTAAACAGTTATGAACAAAATAATACTCAAACCATTAGTTTTATTCTATGTGTTTGTTAGAAATATCAACTTTATCTCAGCACAACAAGATATTTTATGTGACTTTTCCTATGATTTTATATGTTTTTAAAACTTACGTGATTTATGATTGGTTGATGAAGGATGCATTTGCGCAGCTGATAAAGTTTTTGTTCGCGTACTCGAATCTCGTAGTACAGTCTCGATAGCTAGTGGAAATCCAATTTGCTCAAATAATTTAAAAAGAAAACGTGTTTCAATTCGTGAATCGATCCTTAATTGTTCAATACGTGTTAATAGGCAAGTATTGATTTGTACACGTTGACTTTCTTGAATTGCATTATTTAATTTAAATATATTTAATAGACAATTTAAATAAGCATTCCAACTCGTTAACCATAATGAATTTTCATCAAACTTTATTGAATTAATCTTATAATCTAATAGTTGATCAACAATCGAATCAAATAAATAATTAAGTATTCAATCACCGGCTATGGTAAGAATATATTCGCTATGATTATTTTTAATTAAAAGTTCATGCATAAATTGTGCTCCTATTTGACGACACTCTGCTCACCATGCTGTTGTGGTTGACGCTGCTTTTGATGTTATATGATTGCCAAAAGCAAATGAAAGAAATGGCAATATGACATCATTGATATTTTTTGGATACATTGAAATAAGCGTTATCCATGCACGACATTTTGCTATTGATGCTGATTTACTTTTTGATGTTGAATCAGATAAAAATGGTGTTAAAAATAATTTTAATAAACGACTATTTAATAGTTGAGAATCGATATCATCTAAACGATGAATATAGGACATAAACCGTAGCTTCCCAAATGCGCCCAAAAATTAAGCCAATTAACACCTTAGTGGGCGCAATTGGGAATAGAGAAGTTAACGTTGAAATTTTTTTTTATTGGTTTCCCAATTGCGCCCACTTTGATTAATTAGTTACTGAAAAAATAGATAATGAGTTTTATTCTATTGATAACACTTATATATAATGAAAGAAAAAAAATCATATACTATATATCAAACAATGAATATGAATGTTTCACATCGATATACTCAGATTATCAAAGATGTAAAAGACAGTAGTGATGAAGAATAATTGTTTTTTTGTTTTGTTTTCTCAATAAATATTGTGTTCTCTTAAATTTCTTAATTACTCGAGAAAAGTGGGCGCAATTGGGAAACCAATAAAAAAAATTTCAACGTTAACTTCTCTATTCCCAATTGCACCCACTAAGGTGTTAATTGGCTTAATTTTTGGGCGCATTTGGAACCTAGCCACATAAACGATGATCAACTTGTAAATGCAGCACTACGAATCGAATAATTTTGAACGATGAAAGCTAAAAGAAAACACGATAAGAAATGAAATGGTTTATTTTACAGCAGTTTTTTTTTTTTGATTAATGAATTTCAATATAAAATAATATAATATGGGAATATCTTTGTGTTGAAAAGACTAACAAGGATTCTTTCTTTTTTTCTTGAGAAGTCATTTTTAATTCTATAGTCATCATTAAATAGTTTTCTTTATACAGAATACTGTTAAGGGTTTCGAAGCCAAATAATCATTGTCAAGTCTTTTCAATGCTTCGTTCTTTTCACACTGATTGAATGAAAAGAAAATACACTGTACATCATCTATGAGCGAAGAAATCTTGCGCAGGCATTCATTAAATCAAATGAGCCAAGAAATCTTCAGTTTCACCTATAATCTAAAACATCTCTATTCTTCTTCCTATCATTGATTTCTTCTTTTCTTTCTAGCGTACGACTTGACGGAAATTCAACATTGGATCCAATACCAGGGATCCGGCTGTAGGTCCGTGTCCAAGAATCCCATAAGATTTCGTCGGTTTTATTGAAACACATATGGTATTCGGTATATTCACTGTTTGACCCTTGTCGGAATCCGGCAGGATCCTACTCTCGGAATGATTCTTCTGTATAGAACAGCAAAAAATCTAGGTCTTGAATTAATTAGATATTATGTTGATATAACCGTTAAATTTATGCATAAGTCTTTCTGATGACAAAAGAAACAATGTAGATACTTTTTCTCTTGAATATTTCATCGACCGTCGCATATTTAATTCATAATACTATGTGATTACCAATCAAAAACTTCGAATACTTTTGTTGAAAATTCTGACGATAGTATATTGTTAACATAATATTCCAATCACAATAGTAACAAATTTTATATAGATTAAGTAGCTATTCTTTAAAACGATAAGAATCTAGATAAAATTCTAAATCATTTTTTTCTTAGTTTCAGTAGTCGATTATAAGTACATTCCTGAATACAGAATTTCGCACTAAATTGTACAGATTAATCATTCTTCGCTTGTATGTTTTTAACCCCTTAAAGATACGGTTTCAAAATGATCCATGTGTATGTAAATTTCTAAAAGCCCGTGTAGAAAGATGTAATTCATATATGCTGAATTTAATCTATTTTAGCATTCCAATAAGTGATGGTATACGAATATTAAGTCTTTTACTGGCAAGTGTTTCTCTGATTATTGAAAGCTAAGTAGGCAGTTAGGTAAATAATTATTAATCTACTACATTAAAACCACTCACTAACTATCATTAGGTATCAGTGTGAAGAAGATGATTTTCGATGATAATATCATTAAGCATAGCCGTGAATATCATTTTATCAAATCTATCGATCAGTTGTTAAGTGAAGCTAAAGTATTTCGTTTCTCTCGTATAATTTTGTAGCTAAGCTTCTCAATAAGATATCTTATTGACTAGAGAAAGATTTTTTTTATTTGAATTATTTATAAACGGAAAGGAGCAAAGTACAGAAAACGGCATTATGGGTGATCACATGAATATGAAACGAGAATAGATTGTTTGCTCATTTTCGTGTTAGAATTGTTGATGTTGACATCAGACAGATAATTATAATAGATGACACTGACAGGTCTTAAATATTTGTTTTCGTATTACTAATGGTAGTAGTTAAAGTAATTGAGGATCTTTAATGGGCAACATATAGAATATATTGATGTGCATTCCATTCTCTTCACCCGATAATATGTTTTTGATCAATTCAACAAGCCTTGTATATCGTCCATAAATCATATTGTTTGCTTACAGTTTCTTCAACTAATTTTCCAACTTTTTGATTATTACAATTACTTAATTCACACCAAAATTTGATTGATGAACGATGTTTAAATATTGCTCGGGTTGGTTTCATTTCGTCTTGTTCCTACGCAGCATTCATAAATTATTCTATAAGATTACAGATATACGATTGAGTTGCTTACATACCAATATTTATAATATTAGAATATTTCATTTGTGCTTGACAAACATTCTCATGTTAATGGTGAGTTGAAGCATTGGTAATACATGCAAATCCGTATTTTCGCATTTACCTTCACCTAGTGTTGTATCTACTGAATAGTACCATGAGCATGAATTATTGTAGCATGGTTTTACATTATTTCCATTACCAATAGTGCACTCATCTAAAGAAAAATTCACGAGGTTTAATCACCGATCAATGTTTATCCCGTTTAGATGAAGGTTCACAGTATACTATTCTTACTTTTTTTTTCACCTTGAACGAGTATCAAAGGGCGAATAGAATATTCTAAATTTCTATAATTGTTTTTAATCAACCAAGTCAAATATTCCTCAATGAACTGAGTATCACATTCATCATTGCTTTGACATGTTATGTATACTGTAGTATTGATCGAAGTTTGATTCGTGTTCTTCTCAGGACTCGCTGATATGATCGATGTAGAAATTTGTACGTGAACATTTTCAAAAGAACGAAGACGTGGTAATTGCATCGATTGGTCGAATTGTATTACCAAGTCTGTAGTAACTGAATCTAATTCGATATATACTTGGCACTTCTTCTTATCACTACTTTTTAGATTGTTCAGAGTTTTCATCACTTCAGTTAAATTAAGCTCAGATAAAGAGAATTGCATTTGAATATCATCAATACATTTAATACCATCGGAAACTTTGATGCATAACATACAAATAATAAAATAAACCAGGAGTGCCATGTGAATATTCAATGAATTCTCATGATATTATACGTTTTTAAAGATCTCCTTATATATCCTTCTGAAACCATGAAAATATAACGTGTATTAATAATCAATCATGTAGTGACGCAATTGGGCTGACAAGGAATAGATTTTTCAAAAGTTATGTTATGGTAAGACATATATGACATGAGTAAATTCCGATGTAAATATTTCATGATTTTTTTTTTCAAAAGAAAAACACCCTCAAACATACTGATTAGCATGATAAACAGGAAAATAATAATAAAATAAACGGATATTTTGACTGTATGTACTAGTGGAAATACTTATATTGATGCATAAAAAACAAATTCTACGCATTTAACAAAGAAAATGCTTGTATTCTAGGGGTGACATGTTAACTTAAAATTGACCGTAAAGTGCAGAGTTTTAAGTTGTTTAAAGTCACACTTAAATGCTTCTTGTTGGCGTTTTATCTGTTGCAGAGAGTCTCATAAACATGACTAAATACGTCAGTGCAGTAAAAAGTATAAAAAAGAAGCGTTTAAAGATGACTTTAAGCAACTTTAAACTTTACGGTTAAAATAAAGTTAAAGTGCCACCCCTGGTGTATTCTCTTTCATATACGGTTTTAACATAGAATTGAATATTTGCATAAATCTATTAGAATCTATTCGACAAAATTAAAAACATCAAGTGATAAGACGGTAAAATATTTTTTCGAAAATCATCGTTGAAAGTTTTTTGCTTTATTTCAAACTTTTTTTATCGTGTTTTGATAACAATTTTTCATAACACTTCTGTCAAGTCCATTAATTATTCGTTCTCTGCTCGAGCCTAAATGACTAGTACAATGTTATATTTCGCTTTAGTGAGTGTAAAAAACCAGCTCAAAAATATGGTGTTTGATAGTAAAAGTCCACGTCATCGACTGACAGACAGGGAACTATTACACACATACGGTACTTCAATCTGTGACTGACATCTTGTTTTATATTACTTTTTTTTATTGTCAAATACATTATATAACTTGCTTGTAGACTAGAAGCAAACTTAATCGATCATGAACACTTTGTGATGTATGACGAAATATTTGTCTGCTAAATATGATTCCTCATTCGAAAGAGGGGGTAATATGTCAATACCTGAATATTCGTGAATTTTTATCACTGGATGAATTACTATCAATCAAGTGTTCTTTAAAAACATAGATTACATTCCCCGCACGCACGAAGTAGTAAAAGACAATAGATCCATTTATTTTATGGAAGTTGACGCTCCTTCAAATATTAAAAATCAATCAACTAGTGATGTTGACCAAGCAGACGAAGATGAAGAAGAAGATTTTCTCATCATGGCTGATATTGGACATGATATTGATCAACAAACTGTTCTCGAACATGCTGTAAAATCTGAAATTCGAGCGATTGATATCGATGGTACCAATCCATTCATCCAAATCGGTCCATATACATTTCAGGGTCAATATAATTATATTCTTGGTACAAATTTATTTTTCAGTACATCATCAGCAACTATAGATGATAATGCAAGTACAAGTAGTCGAGTTGAAGAAGTAACAACAAATATTCCAAATGCGAATGATTTAAATTTAATTGGAATGGCTGATAAAAAATTAAACTTATCACGCGTTTATGTCTATCCTAAGAAGGCAGATAATACTGATATTCAATCGAAATCTTGATGTAATATATATGTATGTGTGTAGTATAAATAAAAAATATATGTCGATGATAAAGAGAAACAATTATCTGACAATTTTTATTTTTAGAAAATATAAACTTTTTTCCTATGTGTTATGTTCTATGTGATAATCATGGATGAACTGCCTTGATCAGATTCTTCAACCGAAGGAATTGGAACTGAAACCGGGATCATTTCCGTTTGAGTGATTGTGCTATTTTGTCGAGCTGATAAATAATCGTTGAGGTCGCCCGGTGGTTCTAATATTTGAAGAAGAAAAAAAAATCAGGAGAATTAATTTTTGCTTATTCGGTCTTACCTGGTAATTGTTCGACATAAGTTTTACTTTGTGTCATATTAAAACATTTATTTAACAGTGTTTGAGCAAATGAACTAGCTGGACTTAACCAAAGGCCCTGCAAAACACAATAGAAATTTCAATTGAATCTAAACAAAATTTTAAAAAGATTCTGACTTGATGAAGATATTCAATCGCTTGCCCATAATTTCCTTGTAAGGCATGCACAAATCCAATAGCAATAAGCGTTTGTGGATTACGTGGTGTTAATCCAAGACATTTTTTAAAATGTATTATAGCATCATCATATTTCCTACACAGAAAACAAAATTCACTACTAAATTTATTCATATAGAATTTTTCTTACTTCAATTTTCGACACGCATGTCCCATATTATTAAATAAAGGTTCCCAATACGGTAATAAGTCAACTTGATCAATCGCTTCAACTTTAATTAAAGCGCGTTGAAAGAAAAGTAGTGCATGATGATATCTAAATGAAATTTTCTTGATTATATAAATCATTTCAACTGCATACATACTCTCGATTAAGATAATTAATGACACCTAATTCATGAAGTACAGCTGGGTCATCGGGATAAAATTTTAATGACTCAGAATATAAGCGTTCAGCTAATCGAAGATTATTCGTTAAACTATATTCAAGACCAACATAAAGAATTGGCAAATGACAACTGTAGAAACGAATGTAAATCTGATTAAAAATATTCAATTGAAGAAAAGAATTTCATACCCGCGCATAACATCTGCAGCAGTAAAATATGCTGAAATTGCATGATCATGTTCAGATTCAAGACCATATGAATGACCTAATGCAAGCCATGCTGGACCGAAACTTCGACATAAAGATGTGGCTTTTCTGAAGACGAAATATAGAAGAATTAAAATTTGTTTTAATGATGCATCTCATACGCTAAATAACGACGTGTTGGCTCAGGTTTTTTTGTTACTAAATAATAACACCCAACAGCCAGCCAACTGAGCTAAAATTGAGAAGAATAAGATTTTTCTACGAGGTTTTTCTCAACTTCATACTGGATTTTCTGGACATTGTCTTGCTAATCGATGTCCCAAACTAAATAATTCTATTAGAAAGAAAAAGAAAGAAATCGAATTGAGCTTTTCTTTATTAACTACAAACCAGTTTTATCTTTCATTTCATAAAGTAATGCAATGTATATAAATAATCCATGCTGATGAAATGGATTATGTGTAAGAACTCTAGAGATAATCAAATAGATATCATTTACAAAAATCGAAACATTCTCAGGCGTGAAATTCACTTTACGAACAAATCTCAACTTACTTTTTACATAAATCAAATGATTCACGAAATTTATAATTATAATAAAATTTTTCAGCAATCTAACGAAAGTTAAATTATTTTAGAATTAAATTTTCTTTAACATACATTTATACAATAATCAGCATTATCGTTCAATAAACCGATAGTAAACGTTGGAAGATTAACAATAATTGACTTCATATACTAAATGAAATTTTTTGTTATTGATCATTGAAGAATTCACGAGTAGATAAAAACAAAACAATATTTACCTGATGAACTTCTTGTTCGTATGAACAACGTACAACGGAAGCAACATCAGAATCGCATTGTTTTTCAATCACCATTCTCTCGACCAATCGTTGTTCTGAAAGTCAATAATAATCAATCTTCGTACAATTGAATGACAACAATACCTTCTTCTGGTGTATACATATGTTTCTTAATTAATTTTTCATACGCTTCAGCACAAAACACATCGAAACGAAGTGCTTCTTCATAAAATTTCATTGCTTGTTGTAATGAACCAAGAATTTCAGCGACTTTTCCACGTAATAAACAGATGGACGCACGAAGCTAAATGTAGAAATATATATATTTACTATGACGATCGATTAAGAATTAATAGAATAAGATCATACAGGATTAGAAAATTCAATATTTGTTATTTTCGGTGTAAATGGTGTTTTAAATGATGATCCTGGCTGTTGCTGTTGTTGATCGACATCAAGGAATTCTTCGAGTAATTCAAGAACGGTTGCTGCTGTTTGGTAATCTTTTAAATGAAACTAAAAATGAAGTTTTAATAGAAAAAAAAGCAATGCTGTTGCAATTTCAATTTACATGACAGAGAGCAACAAGATATTTAAATTGAGGATCCGACTAAAAGAAACAAATTATGAAAAACAAAGTCTAAAATTTAATTTAATGATAAAAAATTTCAAATTTTACATGATAAAGAGGAGAATTTTCAAGAAGAATACGTGTTCGATTGTAATCACCATTGGACATGAAGCATTTGGCAACAAGAAGTAAATCACCAGACGAATCTAAAAATCATGGAATTTTTATAAGATGGTATTTGCAAAAGGATTTTAAATAGTTTACTTCGATTTAATGAAAGTAATTTATCACCCCAGAAAGCAGCCGATTCAAATTGACGCTAAATAAAAACATTTGAATTAGATTTCGTCTTTTAATTAACATTTCATAGAAAATGTGAAATCATCGAATACAACTCTCTCTCTCTCTCTACCACAAATTATGAATGGATTCATTGACATACATTTTTGTTGTAGTTTGCAACAGATTGCATATCTTTAGCAAAGTAGTTCTATCATCAAAAGAAAATAGCAACATAACGCAAACTGAGTTTGACATCGTGTAATTTTCTATCTTGCAATATTACAAAGAGAAGAATGGTGTACTATCCAAAGGAAATGCTTTGCTAAATTTTTCAAAAGCAGAAAATCTATTTTTGAAATATTTCATTGATTCACATAGTCAGTGATTCCCTATCTATAATATGACGTCAAGGTGACCCGAGGGAAAAACCTCGACCTTGAATGCCTATTCATTAATACAGTACGTATTAATTTAAGAAGATTAATTTTTGACATAAGCATCCGTTAACAAGAAGACACAAAGCTACTATATTACCAACGAGAAAGAACCCTTTTTTTATCATTAATCATTGATAACATAGGATATTCTTGATAATAGCTTCGTCCTAGAGGAAAAACGATTTCGACATATGCATTCCAGTGAATATCTTATTCAATACTTTTTTCTTTCGAAGTTCAAAGTTCATGGTTATATACGTATTGTTTCTTTTTATCGATTCCCAAGCCTGTACAAAAGAATGCGTCATAACCTTTCATGAGTATGCATCGGGAATTTCACATTATCGTCTTTTGATTTCTATATGAAAAATGTACTATGAATGTGAGACGTGGTAGAATGTTGTCAGAGCTTCTGAATTTCAACATAAGTAGTTTTCTGTGTCATATGAAATTCATTGTATCATTTGTACGATTGAAGTTTGTCCGAAGCCTGTCAATAGAGCCCGAATTAATGACGGAGCATCGGATAAAACTTTCTGTTTGTTAGTTAAACCAATCTTATAACTGCTAAGAAAACATTTGTTCGATAATCGTGCACGTGAGAGAAATAATGTTTTAGTCCTTTGTATTATATCTCTAAAGGACATAAGGAACAAACGAAAATTGTCATTGTCATTGCATGTTCGATCTTGACCATGTCTACAAAGAAAAATATATCATTAAAATTACCTGTGCTGAGTAATCTTCAACAACTTTACGCAATCGATTAACAACACGTTGAAGTTGTTCTTCAGGATTATCAATCATTCTTGAAATATTTATGTTACACCAAGAAAAATGCTGAGAGAAAGAATTCAAATGGACGTACAGCTGTATCTATGACTCATATATTTATATAAGAAAAGAAATCTTCAAATTTGATTGGTCCAACATTCTCCTTTACTGTGGTTGATAAGACTCTTCAATTTTTCTTCAACTGTCAAATGGTAAAACGAATATCTTTGCATAAATGTGTTATATAGAAATAAATTCGAATAGCTGCCTGATTGATCACAAACCAAAACAGTCAAGTCATCAGCTATTGATGCTACTGCGAGTACAACTTCACCTTGTTTGTGTATTGGTCGTTGTGGATGTACACCCCTACGGCATCATTTTCAATTTGTTTTATTTCAAATCTTCTAGATAAATTCTCTCCTACTGTTGTCGTTTTTCATTCAAACGATGCAGATATATATTAAAAAGCCTTCAATGAACACCAAATAAACACATACTCAATGACAATTCTATTCAATTTAATAATATTATATTAATTTATCTTCACATAGTTATCTATCGATCTATCTAATATTTTATTTCATTTCAAAAATTCATATATTTATTCACTATGCCAAAAGCAGGAACTAATTCAAATGCTGCACCATGTATGAAATACAATTTTGCTTTTAACAAAAAAGATTGAAAATTAACGTGTGCGTTTATTTAATTTAGCTCTTGCACGTACAATTCAAGCAAAGAAACGTCGACCTAAAAATGGTGGGAAACCTCGCCCACGACGAGATTTAATTCAAAAGAAAATGTAAGTAAGAAAAAATAATAATTATTTATCAACTAACGAGCAATTCATACGTTGACAAAAGAATAGAATGAAATGAAACATATGCCTAGGTGTGATGATCATCATTGTGAAGTAGGCATACAGATATATATATCTATGCTTTATGTACAAATATAGTTGGATATGCATGATTGAGGATGATGATGCACAAGGAAAAGAAAGAAAAAAAATCATCTTAGTAAGAGCGTATATATATATATCCGTGTAAAACGAAGGGCATCTTCTTAAATAATGGTCGAATATATATATATATATATATGAAGATTTAAAATGACTACCACAGGAACATTTTCTATTCCTTTGTATCATTCGGCTGTTGATGGTTTAATCGTTCCGAATGATAGTAGTAAAAAAACTTTGATTACGAAACAACAAACACCACCTGTACGTTATCCAATCATACGATCACATATACGAACATCCTATGTATCTCAACCATATCCAATACATTCAAATCTTCTACGTTCATCAACAGGTTCTATATTATATCACGTACCCAATCCTCGAACATTAACAACAACTATTCTTCGACCGACAAATTCAAGATGGGATTCAGAAATAAATATTGTTGATTTTAAAGCTCGACCATTAATTAATCAAAAACAGAAATCTCATAATCCAATGGTATTTTCATCAAGAAATAAATTATTAAGATCGGAATCGTTAAAAGTCCAAAATAATAATTCAATCAATAACGAAACAATACAACAACAGAAAATTGATGCAAGATATTTTTGTGGTCTCGCGCCTATACAGGAAAATAGACAGTTGATAAGAGACATGCCACCTTTTCGACCTCAGTCACCAATAATTAGTAGGTGAGATATATAATCATCAAGGTTGAATCATAGTACATTCATTTTTTAAAATAAGAACGAAAGAAAATAATATTCATATGTTACATTTTATTTTTCCTTGGTCGAAATTATATGTGTAACTATTCTATTGAATTTCCTAGACCTACAACGACTGCTAGTGGTGCAAATCCTTCACCATCAGCTTCAATGCCAATGAATACAGCAGAAAATCTTCCAATACCTCAATCTGATTCATCATTTACAATTGCAAGTAGTGGTGGTCTATCATCCAGTGCTCCACCTCCTATCTCGTAATCAAGATGAAAATATATTTTAGAGAAAAGAAATTAATTCGCCTCGGGTTTTTTTTTTCTTCTTCCGTAGAGTTTTACGCAATAATGGTAATGCAATAGCAGATATGCCAAGTCCAAATAGTCCATTACCCGTTCCAGTGAATGTTGAAAGTGATAACGAAGAAGAAGAAAATCATGACATTCGTGGTTCAGACGACGATGAACAAGAAGATCCAAAAGATTATTGTAAAGGTGGTTATCACCCAATAACAATTGGTTCGATTTTTAATCAACGTTATCATGTTATACGAAAATTAGGATGGGGTAAAAATGAAATACGCCAGTTTTCTTCTCTTATTGTAAATTGGTTTTTCAGGTCATTTTTCTACTGTATGGTTATGTTGGGATCGTAAAGCTGCAAGATTTGTTGCTATGAAAGTAGTTAAAAGTGCAAAACATTATACTGAAACTGCATTAGATGAAATAAAATTATTAACGCACGTTCGTGAAAGTGATCCATCGGATCCCTATCGTCTTAAATGTGTACAACTA
This sequence comes from Rotaria magnacalcarata, assembly GCA_900239745.1. Taxonomy (NCBI): domain Eukaryota; kingdom Metazoa; phylum Rotifera; class Eurotatoria; order Philodinida; family Philodinidae; genus Rotaria; species Rotaria magnacalcarata. The sequence continues at coordinate 37,846 of OENM01000269.1, read as the reverse complement.
CTAGATGAGTTCAAAGTAGCTGGTGTAAACGGTACCCATGTATGCATGGTTTTTGAAGTACTCGGTCATAATTTACTTAAACTGATTATACGCTCAAATTATCGTGGTATACCGATACCAAATGTTAAAGCAATCATTAAACAAGTGCTACAAGGTCTTGATTATCTTCATCGTAAATGTCAGATTATTCATACAGATGTAATAGAAGAAGAAAAAAACTAATCTAACATTTCAATTATTTTTAATTTTTTGGCTTTTTTTCTTATATAGATCAAACCTGAAAATGTACTAATGTGGGTCGATGAAGAACACGTACGTGCTTTGTCTTATCAAGCAGCTGAATGGCATAAACCTGGTATTAAGCCGGTTGGATCTGCTGGTATGACTATTTTGACATATGTATATATGCATATATATATATCAAACGAATGATTTGTTTATAGTCGCGACTGCACATATTGTAAACAAACCAGATCCTAAAACGATGACAAAGAATAAGAAGAAGAAGTTAAAGAAAAAGGAAAAACAAAAACAAAAAATGTTAGAACTGACTCAACAACAAATTCAAGTAACTATTGTGTTTGATTTCAATATAAATTTTTCTTATTTTGACTTTTTTTAAGGATGCAGAAAAACAACAACAAAGTCTATTAAGTTCACCTAATCAAGTTAATCTAAATAAATTGGTTATTACGGATCAAACAACTCAATTGAAGCCAGGTAAATAAAAAAATCATTCGTTCGATTGTCTAATCTTATCAATGAATCTATGTAGATATTTCCGGTGAACAAAAATTGAATGGCCATCAAAATTCGTCCGTCGACAACCAAGACAATAAATCAGATGAAAGTGATGATGAAAATGCTATTATTGAACCTGGTAATGGTCAGGATAAAAAATCACAAACAAATGGAAATCATAATGGTGATACAGAACAAGAACTCGATGAACAAGCTGCTTTGGCTGCTACGGCTGCTATTTCAGGTGATGCAAATAAACAAGCAACATCGAATGAACCGAATGCAACATCGAGACGTAAGTTTCTTTTTCTTTTACAAAATCTCCTTTCTATCTATTATTTTACAATTTTTAGCTCGACCAATGGCTGAACGAACGCCAAATCCAGTGTTTGAAATTGTACCTGAGGAAATACTTCAAGTTAAAATAGCTGATTTAGGAAATGCCTGCTGGACTGTAAGTACAGGAAAAGAATGAAATTCTTCTTATTGAAATTCTTATGAATTCATTTTTTTCTTCTTCTCTAGTATCAACATTTTACAGAAGATATTCAAACACGTCAATATCGTTCACTTGAAGTTATACTTGGAGCAGGATATGACACGTCAGCTGATATATGGAGTGTAGCTTGTATGGCATTTGAATTAGTCACAGGAGATTATTTATTCGAACCACATAGTGGAGAAGATTATAGCCGAGATGAAGATCATATTGCACATATCATTGAATTGCTAGGTCCGATACCTATTGAAATAGCTCATTCAGGTCGGTATTCAAGAGAATTTTTTAATAAACGAGGTATGTCAACAAAAGAGACGCATTTCTTCTATTAAAAAAAAAACAAACATCAAATTTCCTTTTTAAGGACAATTACGTAATATAAAACAATTAAAGCCGTGGGATCTATTTCATGTATTAACTGAAAAATATAAATGGCCACCATATGAAGCTATCGAATTTACACATTTTCTCGAGCCAATGCTTCATTATGATGTTAATCTACGTGCTACTGCTGCCGAATGTTTAATGAATCCATGGTAAGTTTATCCAATAAAAGATCGATAAGATATGACCTAGCAAATGTTTTCGTCTTCGATAATTTCGTTTTTCTTTAAATAGGATCACTGGCGAACCTTTATTTGGTAATCCTGCTGACGGTTTTATGTATTCAGAAGATCAATTAATTTATGCTAGTGGTAGTAGTGCTGAACATAGCCCATCGGCTTTACAAGCTGGTGCTGTTGGCTTTGATTTTCCTAGACAGCCGGCTGATTACGGTAATTTCCTATCGTCTGCTGTTGGACATCCACAGTTCATACACGATGTAGTTAATTTCAATCCAGATGAATCAGATGACGATGATATGTCCGAACAATCAGATGACGTTGATGATGATGCACAATCGGACGGTGATGAAAGTAGTGTAGAAGAGCTTGATGAATGATTGATAAATTAGGGTGGCTCTGCATGTGTGTTTGTGTGTCTATGTTTCTTCTTTTCTTTTTTTTTTAAATGTTATTAATTGTTTGTGTATGTATGTGTTTCTGTATAATGTGTTATCACAATCGAACCTCTTCGGACGCACGAATACAAAAAAAAACGAGACAAGAACGAAATGAAGAAGCGTCTGACTGTGATACACACAAGTATATAGGCTCTCTAATTCTCATTCATTAGTCTTCTAGCAGCCATGTTTCTTTTTTTGCTTGTCTTCTTTTCATTTGTGCGTGTGTGTTTTGAAACAGTGTTTGTTAAGAATCATTCCCATAAAACATAGAAGGGCACAAATTAAAACTTAAAAAAATCCTAAAGAAGAGAGATTTAATATCATGATCACTGTATATTTTCCTTTTTTTTGTGGCAAAACAACACAGAAACATAAATAGGTATTTTTGTTTTCTAACCTATTCAAATAAATCTTAATCATTTACATTTATACACACATACACATACACGTATGATTTGTTTGTTTGTTTGTTTGTCTATTGTGCTCTTTTTTCTTTCTTCCCATAATATGTTTTCACATCTTTTTGTTTCCCTTTCTAATATCTATCTTTCACGTATAGAACACACACTTCTTATTTCTTCAGTGCACTTGATGTGTTTGTTTAAAAAGCGACGATCACACACATACATATATTATATACAATTAAAGTCAGTTTTTGCGTTCAAGATGTTTCTTTTTTTGTTCATTCTTTTGGCTTCCTGCTTCGTCTTCTGAAGATCTCATTATAACTCAAATAAACAGCAAAGGAAAGAAAACATTTCATTTAAAATTAAACAAACTATGAAATCATTCAGGCGCGCAAAAAATAGGAAGAAAGTAATTTGAATTAGCAATCATTTTTTTGTCATATTATAATAATAGCAAAATAATACGTCATTGAAAACAGATCCATGACATAATTCGATAATTTGTTTTATTAATGATTTCAAATCAATTCACAAAGGTTAAAGTACGTGACAAAAAAACGACTTAACTGAGTTCGATAATAAAAAGAATATCTTTCTGTGAATTTAAAAAGATAAACTATTTAGGTCTAGAATGAGAAACTTCGGAGTTATAATTTATTCATGCAACTATATCCTTCAAGCAAAAAGACTCAATAAATTCATTTGAATATAAATGATTTTGCTTGAAGAAATCTGTTTGAGATATATTAAGTAAATCACATTATTTACCGAACATGTTTAAGATTGATACGGTGCATTGATAATCAAGCAGATTATTCGATTTGTTTTTTTATGTTATTATAGGTCGCGCACTTATTTATTATCTTACTATAGTAATCTCTAGATTTCTTTTCTCAACCTTTTTCTCTCTGAGTGTTTTATGTCTTAATCAAAATATTTCAAAGAACGAAAAGTATAAAAGTTTCAACAACTTCCTAAAAATAATCTCAACTAATTATCAAGAATACTTGGCTGTTGTTACTCTATTTTAATGTTACAAAAACAAAAATCGTAATTGACAGATGAAAGATAATTTCATTCTATTAATAGAATAATACTCAAAAGTATTTTACTAATTCAACAATTTCCTCTGTCAATCGAAATACGAAATCTAATGTTAATAATAATATCTCAGCATCAATAAATAGTGATGATAATTCTCAATCATCAACACCTATTTCTTGGAATTTATTTTCATCAATTAAAAATCAACAAGATAAAACTCTTCTCAATAAACACAATTCAATGTTAAAAAAACAAAATCTATCTGATTGTATTGATTGGGCCAACAATCATCAATTGAATATATCATCGATAGAAGCCACAACAATTAATAATCAATTAAATGCAATAAATTTTCTTCAAGAAAATTTAGTAAATGGTAATGGCAATGTTCTAATTGATTTACTTCATGAAATAGCACACGAAATAAATATTGATCAAAACAAAAATCAATATTCATATTCAGCTATAAACAATAATTATCATCGTTTGACACCGATGTTTAATTCAAATCTTCAATTATCAAATAATAAAGAAAAAAAGAATAAGTGAAATGATGAGATTTAAATAAAATAAAATCTATCTATATTTTAATATTCTATAGAAAAGAAAAATCTTCTAATAAAGAGAAAAAAAGTTCTGATGAAAACAAAGGTAATTGCGTATATTCAATAGAAAACAAAAGTTTGATTTTATTCTAGAAAAACAGGGCCATGGTAATCAATAACAAATGTATTCTCAGGAAATAGTTATAATAATAATAATTTTTGTTTAAGATAATGAAATAAAAAATAAAAACGAAAAAAAACATAAACAAAGAGAAGTTGAAGATACAAAAACAACTGATTCAGATACTATTACAGATTCACCAGTTTTAGTGACTCCAAGACGTCTAAATTTCAATAATCCAAAATCTCCATCTTATTCGCCTGCGGAAACGTTTGAATTTCAAACGTTTTCTGTACCAGTACCACAGTCTGGTTTATCACCAAGCAACGGTCTTATCTCACCCGATCCATCTCCTTTTCATATTTCACAACAATCCAATGGCAAGTATCACTATTGAATAGATCGAGTGATTAATTCAATTTTGTATCTTCTGTTGGCTTATTATAGTGGCACAACTGTCGCAAGTTCAACATCAGCTACAGTCGAATCCTCAAAATTCATTTGAAAACAAAACAACACAACTACATAATATATCTGTACAACAGCAATTACAATCACTATCACAAATGGTTAATTTTACGTTTAGATAAATAGTATTTTGAAGAAAAATATTCTAGGCACATGATGGCGATGAAATTTTGATCACGTTAACTGTAAATGCATTAAGTCAAAAACAGCACATGAATAATAACAATCAATATCAATCGACTATTCAAAATAATAAACCGTTTGTTTCTCATGTTTTCCGAAAGAAATTGTTCGATGTGATAGTATTCGTTGTTTTCAGGTATTCTCCTTCGCAATCGTACCATCAAATACCGTCGTCATCAACAGGAATTATAATGCCTCGTAATCTTGAAATAGTTGCAAAAGGTTAAAATTTTATTCCGTTCTGACCTACTTTACCTTTGCATTTAATTCTAAACAATCGATAAGAAGAAGAAAAAAAATTTTTTTTTCTGCATATATTAGGCTTTGCACGCGTGCAAAATGAGCATCCACAACCTCCACCATCGAATATCTATTTACAACCACCAATAATAAATCAATATAGTCAATCACCTCAAAAATTGGTTCCCCCTCCTCCTTTTGCTGCACCTCACTATTCAATGCCATACCATACAAATCATGGTCCTCCACAGATACCTATTGGACCACCTATTCAACGTATGTCTCTATTCGTCTATGTTGAGGAAAAAAAAATACTGATTAGAATTTTTAGCTTTGTCTGTTCCACCTAATATGATGATGTCTGGCGGATTTGTTCGACCAACAAATTATACTGACGCTACACCTAATATACGAAATAATACTGGTGTTTAGAAGCATGTTTTGTAATAATTTCTTATTTTTTATAACTTTTATTTAGTTTATAATCGATCTCATACGAACAATGGCAAATGTAATTATTTATGTCAGTCATCAGTAAATCAACCAGATTTTCGTGGACGACCACTTCCTGGTCTAACGATCAATCCATACTTTTCAAATTCATCACAAGCACAACCAATGAATTTCTCTTCTAAACAACCATCGAAACATAGAACAGAACATCAATCTAATCAAATCCATACTAGAAATTCTGAAAGTATGAATCGAACTTATTCATCGATTTATTAATTGTTTTGATTTATAAACTAATAGTTGATTCTTTTTTTTTTCTTCATTTATTTATTTGCCTTGTATACATTGACACCGGGTGTCATCAAATACATAGATAAGAGAAAAGAAAACAAAAATCGAAGAGATATAATAACAAATAAACAAAAAATACAGCTAGAATTAAATATGCATAAAGTATAAACTTATGATTTTTCTTTCAATTTTTCCCATGTTGTTGCACCTAATGATTTTGCAAAATGATCATCAACATCGGATGCGGCTAATGGTGAATTTCTATCGTCATTTGATGATGTTGTTAAGGGCCAAAGTTTGCCAAGTGATCGAGCAAAGTGTTCTTCAATTGAATCAACTGTGAAGAAAAATGTAAATAAAAAAAAAACATTAGTTTTGCTTTATTTTTGCTTATTCAAAAGTCGAACCTGGACTTCGTTCTGTCGGTGAACTATTGGATGATGAATTGTCTGGTGTCAAAAATCCGGCGGCTAATTTATCATAATTATCACCGAGAGATTTTCGAAAATGTTCATCAATTGTTAAATGTGTTGGATTTTGTTTATCTATGAATTGAAACTACTTTTTTTAAAACAAAACAAAACAGAACATTATATATAGAAATACCTTCAACTAATTGATAGCCGTATTGCGAATTTTGATATTGTTGTTCAGCTAATATTCGATAATTGTCAAGAAATTGTTGTGCAAGAACCTTTTGTGCCATGACACATTCATACGATGGTGATGATGGAAGTCGATTATCATGTTGATTATTTGCTATATTAGCAATTAGATATGCATAATGTTGTCTTAATAGCTCGAGTTGAGGAGATGATGGTGGTGTTGATGTAACAACTGAAGAAGGATGAAGTTGAAGTAGATCTTCTTGTGTGTGTGTTCTGAAATATGGGAAAAAAATCAATGAATAATTTTCTTTGTCTATGTCAATAATCTCCGGAAAAAATAATTTTCTATGATTCAGAAGCAAATATTGAAACAAAACTATTCACTTACTGTTTGGTTGTTGTTGACCGATGAGTTTGATAATTTTCCTGTTGACAATTGTTTGAATTTTCAACGTCGATCGTTGGTGTATCGATAACATAAGCTCGGCGTTTTTTCAATGGTAAATTTTTTGGTATCTGATTTTGATTGCACATTGAACTGTTGTTATTATTATTTCCGTTCATTGTCGAAATATTTCAGATTCTAAACGAAAAGAAAAATGACATTTTATAATTTCGTGCACATCGATGTCTCTATTTATTTATTAATAAAAAAGAAAAAGAAACTATATATATATCTATACAAACGGAACCTGTGTTAAATAAAATGCTTTGATTGAATCTGCATTATCGAAATGACTTTCATTCCTGACATAGCTCGATCGGATGATGAATCGTCACGAATATTTTGCTTTTACCTCGTTTCTTTTTCTCCTCTCTTACTAATTCGTTTAGATAAGGAAGAAAAAAGAAATTGTTCCGTCTTCGTTATCTGCACGAACTCTGAGAAGAAAAAAAACTAAACTAAACTTCAATATTGTATGAAAAACTAAAATAAAATGATCTCACGATGACCATATTTTGTGCTCGTTAAACTTTCTATCTAGATTTCTTCTGGCGTCGTTTGAGTCCTGATTTCTACTATTGCTCTTTTTCTTCTTACATTCTGCTATTAGCATATGCGTATGTTTTAGACTACAAATGCAAGATAAATAATGTCATACCATATGTAACTAAGTAAAAAGAAATAGTAAGCGACAAATATGACAAACGCCAATAATACAAAAGAAAAATCGAATATTACGACGGGTTAATATGCGCAACAGCAGGTATCCACTCTTAAACTCGATCTTGCAAATAAATATTTAAATGGTAGAAAACGAGAAAGAGAGAGAGAGAGAGAAAACAAAACAAAGAAAGCAATCGATAAGGAAGATCATATTTGTCATTCGATAAACTATGACGACTATATGAAAGAGCATAAATTTTTAGCAGAAAAAAATATCAAAACGAATCATAGATCTTTTCAAAAGAATGACGAACAAATGATTATGAAGTACAAATGACATATAATGCAATTTTTTATACGATGCCAGAATAAGAAATTATATTTTTATTCATTGAATTCTAAAAATAAATTAACTACTATTTACTTGCTGTCGAAACATTCGTTGCGTCTGTTCATGGTAACTGATGAGTTATTTTAGGATTTTTTTCTTTCTCTTATGGAGCAAAATAAACAGAGTTCGCAATTTTCACACTTTTAAAACTACAAGAAAAACACACACACAAACACAAAATCTTACCGTTAGGTTTTTGTTGTTGCTCGTCTCCGATTGTTGGTTAGACTAATAAACAGTCTCTTTATATACGTCTATGAGAAATCTACAGACTCCCTAGTGTCGATTTTACGCATTCCATTTCAGTATTCCATTTATATGTAATATATTTGTCGAAGAGAAGAAAAATATTTTCGCNCCCCCCCCCCCCACTGGTTCGATTAGCAGTATGCCTTTCATTAAAATTCCAATGTAGATGTGCCAACGATAAATCTTATCAATCGCATGCGCTAATTGCGCTAATAATAAAAAATAATGAATACTAAATATTACTTATTTTTTCGGCGATACATCAGTGAAAAAATTTATTTATTTATTAAAAAGAAAAATTAGCATATGAAACATGAATATGTTCATTATGAGTAAATAAGTAAGAAAAATGCATGACCGATTGAAGGTATGCTATGTCAAAGAGATAGCAAAATGGAGAAAGAAGAAGAAAAAAAAAATAAGAAAGAATATGTCAAATATGCAATGGTAACAAAATAAGTCTCTAATTTGAACTGTTCGGTTATGATCGTCGTGATATTTTTCGTTTATTTTTCTTTTCTTCGTTCGTTCTGTTTTTATTATTTATGAATAAGAATATTAGAGAACACGCTAAATAGCCGAAACAGTTTATTAACATGTCAAAATATATTGATAAAATGAATAGATTTCTCAGACGAAGCAAACAAACCATAACATCATACATAAACATGTTGACTGATTAATTATTGAATTATGAGGAAGGATATCGTAAATATTAATATTTAAATATACATAAAGAACGAATAATAGAAATATAATTTAAGTAATATCAATTGATCTGTAAGTAAAATGAGTAATAAAAATAAAAAATCGAGAATTTAATTTTTTTTCAAACCTCATAGATATTGTTCCCGGTTCACCATCGCCTCCCTATATTAAAATCACAATTAGTAGAATTACATTGCTAAATAGAATACAAAATAAAACGAAAATACGAACCAAATATTTGATAATATCATCGATGTATGCCATTGGAATTGGAATTCTTGCTCTTCGTAATCCATCAAGAAATTGTTCATGTGTCACTGTTGATATTGTCGTACGAATGCCTTCAATTGGATTAAACATGTCGGATAGAGTAACTGAATTTTGTTCACAATGCATATGTATTAAATTTAAGAGATAATTTGCAAAATGTTCCGTTGTGTATCTTACGGGTCCAATGTAGCACTTTAATTTCTGATGGTTTAAAAATAGTGAATCTATTTTTGATGTTTGCTTAGCATTCATTGATAAGCCCTTACAAGAAACAAAGAAAAGAAAACAAAACAATAACAACTAAGTTATTTTAAACAAATCATAATAATCGAAATCGTATAAAAACCTACGGTTAGGTCAAGTTCTTCGAGTGAAATATTAGTCAATTGTGTTAATGCTTCTAACATAATAATTAAACAACGTGTATCGATATGATTTTGTCCGAACTACAAAAGAAATAGTCGAAACATTGAAAATTCTCTTTTCCATTTACTTGAAATGTCGTTAATGATTGATTGGTTGCAGCAGCTACCATCATTTTATAAATTTGAGATTCTTTCCCAGTGGTTAAATCAGATGGATTTTCTTTAAATTTCATGTCATATCTACATATGAATTGATTTCCATGCAGATTTAAATCGCATAATGTCATATTGCGTGATAAAGATTGTGTTATAAGTTCAAGCGTATCATTGGTAAAACTATTCGATGATAAATTGAGTGATACCAATTTATTATTATCACCAATAGCTTTAGCTAAAGCTTTCGCACCCAGTAAACGAATGCTACACCAACTAATATCAAGATTAAGTAAAACATGATTATCAACTAAAAAAATTTTAAAAAGTCTTAATTTCTTTATTTTTTTTTGTCGCGTAAATATTTACCGAGCCATTCAGCTAAATATTTTCCACCTTCTTCATCTAATTGATTATGACTTAAATTGAGATTTTTGATGTTTGGATGATCCTATTTGTCATAATGTCTTATAATATTATTTATTATCAAAATTAATTTACCACTAATTTCGAAAGCAAAATTTTAATATCATTTGCATTCAAACTATTTCCTACATCAAATAATAATAGTAATGTTAAAATAACAAACGAACAGTTTAATATAACATACCAGCTACACTTAAAGTTTTCGTATGAAGATTTTGGGTAAGACCATCTGCTAGTTTATGAATACCTTTTGTGCCGAGATTGTTAAATGAAAGATCCTAGAAAAAGAATCTGTTCTGTTATCTAAGAAATGTACTTTCAAATTTAATAAATGTGAATTAGCTATGAGATAAAAGTTTTCTGATGCTAACAAAATGAAATATCTTTAGTCATAGTATGAAT
>OENM01000269.1:0-26954 GCA_900239745.1 Rotaria magnacalcarata | reverse complement strand
GTATGAATGTTGTTTTTTTTCTTTCAAACTACCCAGTATGTAGCTTCATTTTTTAACGTGCACGTATAATAAGAAACATTTTAAATAGCGAAACAAACAATGTATTTAAATCGAATACGTACATAATCCTCAATACTTATGTTTTCCGTAAGAATTTGATAGACATATGACATACCACGACTACCAATATTGTTAGCTGATAAATTAAGGCATACAACAACGGTATTACGCTAAAATTAGAGATTTGAAAAGTGAGAAAAAAATAAATATATTCCAAGAGAAAACTTACAACAAGACTAGCCGCTAATGCTGAACATCCTCGCGGACCAAGGCCATAACTACGTAAATTTATTTCCGTTGTATTTAAAGACCGAACAATCATAGAACAAGGGCAAATATTTAAACGTGCGCACGTTTCTTCATATATTTGTACACATGGTTTATCGCTTCCAAGCATTGCTTCTATGAGAACCATAAGAAAATGTCCATATATATATAGGTAATTTACTCTTCAAAAATTGTTTAGTTACCTTTTTCGAATTCTTCGGTAAACCCGTCATCCCATTCTTCATTGTCCAATTCAGTTGATCCTATGGGTGACGCTCTTTTTATACTTCGAGAACTTGAATTTCGATCTTTCATATTGAATTCTGATGATTCTGGTACGAGACCAATCTCAAATGGTGCCGTATGGGCCGAAGGTCTTGGCGCCTGTGACGTAACTTGTGCTAAGCGTGTATAAGGATTTTCAATAATAGCATATTTTCTCGACTCAATTATTGATTCAATAGCTGGATCACGTTTCACTAGCACATTACCAAAACTATAAAATGGATTTTGTTTTGCTCGACTTCGTTTACCATCGCTGAGTGCTGATGAAAGTACGGATTTTGCAGTTGGCGATCGAACTAATTCACTTACAAGTGTTTGATCAGCAGCATCTTTATGATCGCTTTCAGCGTCAACCGATGCTTCTTGTAACTCCTCGATGTAACCATCATCGAAATCCGGATCATCGCTTAAATACGATCTTGGATCTTCTGTAATATCATTTAAAACCTAAGAATATTTTTTAAAACAAAACATAATTCAAAAGATTAAACTTCGATCTTTTTCTTCTTCTTCTACCTCAGATGAGAACATGGTAAGAAACTTTTTCTTTTTCTATTCATATTTCAATTTCTTTAAATTATTCGAAACAACATAAACAGAGTTTGTCTATAATGCATCCATAGTAATTCTTATTATTCTTAGTTTTTATTTGCTTGAGGTCGAATGAAAGAAATACAAGCAAAAGAAATGCAACAATCTTCGCCATAAATTTCTTTTTCTTTCCCCATTGTTTCTACAAGAAAGTTAACAAAAAAGTATTTGAAGAATTTTTTCACGATCTTATGAAGAAAAAAAATCTTTTGATCGACAACCTCATCTCTAACCAAACTATGCCCTCCTTTTACTTGTACATAATCTTGAGACAGAAAATATGAGAATTGATTTTTTTTCGCTTTATTAAAAAAAACAAAACAACTGCTTAAAAGAGAAAACTAAAATAACAAGTGAATCAATGAAGTTTTCGTATAGTTGCTTGTGCAGATCGTCCCGTCACTATTGGTTCTGGAATAATACACAATCGATTTTCTTGTTTCAATGTAGAAGAAGTGACAATCGTCGGATGAAGTCGATGAAGACTTGAATAAATTTCTTGCTGAAATGAATACAATTTTTCAGGTTGATCGTTAAGCCGAACAGATTTATGATGATATAAACGTAAAAGTAATTGTGTTGATGAGTCTGTTGAATCTTTTAGACGATCAATAGAGTCAAGTAATTTTTGTTCAATATTAACATTATATGTCATATTACATTGAAGTGATCCTAAGCAGCGACGTCGAAGAGGTGTCGAAGGCCGACTAGTATTATTTGACATAGTGTTACGAGAAACGATGAGTGTTGACATGATCAATAAATTTTTGATAGTAACTGACAGTGCTAACAGACGCAGCATTTATATTGTTTCGCATTCATTGATATCAAGTATAATTGAAGCAATATTGATTCTAATTGATTTGACTATTTCTTAATTGATCTAATGAAGTTGATAGTGAACTCACATTTGATACGATAGTGATTGATGCATGTCAAAAAAAAAGAAGCCATTACGACTAAATGGATGCGTATCGTGTCCTCTTCCATTCTTTTACATGATAATTTCTTTCGAAAAACTATAAAGTTGATTAATCAAGTAGATCCTCTCAAATGAATATATCTATCTATGCATGTTTGATAAAAGCTTCTGAGAGGTTTTCTCTTTTAGGCTGTTTATTTAATAGAACACATGTTGATTTATTTCAATGCATGAAAATCGATTATAGAAAATATTGTGATCATGCTGACGATTAAATAATTCGATTTACGATTATTCTGCATGGTGCTCCCATAATATTTTATAGCTTCGCTAGAATTCCAAAAAGAAAATAGATTTTCATTTCTTTCCTTCCTCTCATTTGCTTTTGATGTACGAAAGGAAGGAATAGATCTACTGTAGTGAGTGGTCGGATGATAATCATCTTTTTGAACTTACTGGTAGCGAAGTAACTACATTCATAGTGATTTTCTCCGAAAGATAATATAAGAGCAAGAAAAAGATAAGGAAAAAAAGATAAGAGATATTTGACAAATGTATATCAAGTTCATTAATAATCATTATTAAGTGTAACGACGAGACAGATAGGGGAAAAAAGAAGAAAAACGAGAAAATAATGTCTGAGAGTACCAACGAATTGACTAGAAAATTCTTCCGGTGAAATTTTTCTTCTCTTGCTATCTCTTTGACTCTCTCACTTTCTCTATCTCTGTCAATGTGCCATTACACTTAGGACTTGCCTATATCCTTGTGTCAATCTATACGATGATGGCACTTGTCGAAGAAACCTAAGACATGCGTAATTATAGATATACGAATAACTGATGGAAAAATCCCTTGATAGCAGGTGACGACAAGATACTGCATTCAAGAGAATACTAGCAAGGGAATACATGCGTGTTTAATATTCGTCGAGAAATACAATAGACTGTCTTTTAACATATTACGAAAGATAACAATAGACTTCCTACTTGTGCTACAGTATTAGTGCGTATTGCCTAGATTGATATGGTTGATGCATCGATGGTAGATACAGAAATTGGCAGTGGATTTAATTATGCAGCACAATATGGTGTACGACGTGCATCAGATCGGACTGATGCTTATCGAACACAATTTGGATCGTTAAGCGCTGATGAATATCTTACACCAATGATACAGGCAAACCAACGAAATGATGGGAATATTGCTCGACGTCTATCAAGAAATTCATTTCTTATTCCACCACAAAATTTGATACGGCGACATACTGATGGTACGTCGGTTTTCTGTCTTTCTTTTTTTCATTTTTGTTTTTATATTGAAAGTTTAATCGAAGAAAGTTTCTTAATGAATTTTGTTTTATCAAAGAAAATAAAAAAAGGGTGATAATTTGTTGATAGTTTAGGTAAAAGTTAACGATGTGATACAATTAATCTTCTTTTGATAACATATAAACATTTTCTCAACATGTATATATATATATAAATTTATATTGATGATTTTCGATCATTTTTTATTGTGTACGAATAGTTTAAGTAATTTCATGCGCTATCGCATGTGTCATAATAGCCAAGTAATAATAGATCTTAGACAAAGAGAGAGAGAGAGAGAGAAAGAAAAAAACTCAGAAGTTATCCTTTACATAAAATAATTTTTGCTTCTATCTCTTTCTATCATTTTTAATGATAGCTTCGTCTTTACCTTAATTACCAAATGATAGAGAAGAAACAATCTAATAATTACAACACGCTAGTAAAAGCTATATCCATTTGAGAGTGACATTTTCTGAAACGATGCCTGGCGAACTTTCTTTCTCTCCCACCTCTCTCTCTCTCTCTCTCTCTCTCTATGTATATGTAGATATTTATGTAGTTGAGCACGCAAAGCAAGATTTACAGATGGAAAAAGAGTGTATTATATATCTGTTTGTCTGTTCCATTCCCCGAGAGAGGAAATGTGCACGTTTCGCCAATTATAGTAGGAAATCATTGGCATCGTAATAGCGTGTATACGACATTTTTCGCTTATATTTGATGTCGAANCTCTCTCTCTCTCTCTATGTATATGTAGATATTTATGTAGTTGAGCACGCAAAGCAAGATTTACAGATGGAAAAAGAGTGTATTATATATCTGTTTGTCTGTTCCATTCCCCGAGAGAGGAAATGTGCACGTTTCGCCAATTATAGTAGGAAATCATTGGCATCGTAATAGCGTGTATACGACATTTTTCGCTTATATTTGATGTCGAACAAAGAACAAATGGATCAATAAGAAAGTCAAAGAGAGAAGAAGAAGAAGAAGAGAAAACCTATTCATTATAATGATGAGCCATCGTAACGAAGAACGTGATGATTATCGTAATTCATCACGTCATAATCGACAAAATATTCAATCTATAGCAACTCAACGAACACAACCTATACCTTCATCGAGACCAAATATGGATCGACATGTTGCAGCAGGCGGTCATTCTTGTTCAGGCGGATATGGTAACTTTTTGTTCTTGAAATACCTTTTTATAAATTTATTCATTGAATTGTATATGAAAAGTCTATATCAGATATAGATATAAGCTAATAATAAATCAATAGTTGCTCATTTTCTGCTTGAATTAGTTTTTCTATTAGCCTAAATGGAAAAGAAATTATATATAGTTGATATATCTGTTATAAATAAGAGAGAAACTGATGGAGCAGAAATTCATGTTGATGATGAATAAACAACATATAAAAGACTTATTTAATTTATATTTAGATCTCAAAGATACTCGCGAAGAATCTAGCTATATTTTTAGTTTTCTTATCATATTGAGTTATATGCTTGTCGTCATTACATTTCCATTGTCATTATGTTTTTGTTTAAAAGTATGTAAAGTTAATATTATTGATTCATGCGACAGTACAAAATGATTTATACGTTTCTTTTATCTATTCAAGGTTGTACAAGAATATGAACGAGCTGTTATTTTTCGGCTAGGTCGAATCTTAGCCAATGGAGCACGTGGTAAGTAACTTATAAAAGTAAATATATACATATAGGTATAAACTCGAAGATGATAATTAATAACAGAATGAAGTTGCCATCATAAAGATCCATAATCATAGGTCTCAATTGAGATCTAAAACAACAACAATAAAAATGATTAAACATGTTTTTCTTCGAAAGTTCTAATGCTAATATTTTTGTTTTCTTGAAATGATCTTTCATTGAAATGTATGATCGTAACCATACATTTCTATAATCAGTGGTGCAGCAGAAAAACAGATGGCCTCTTTAAATTGAGCTGAAAACATATATATCCATGTGATAACAAATACCTAATCGCTTGAAGCTAATATCAGCAGAGATGATTGCAATAGCGATTTAACACCTATTTTCATGAGCTTAGATAATTTTGTGCTTCTTCTGTTCAGGGCCTGGCTTGTTTTTTATCTTGCCATGCATTGATACGTACAGCAAAGTTGACCTTCGAACAGTGACTTTTGATGTTCCACCACAAGAAATTTTAACACGAGATAGTGTTACCGTTGCTGTTGATGCTGTTGTTTATTTTCGAATATTTAATGCTGTTATTTCAATCACCAATGTTGAAGATGCAGCTAAATCAACAAAACTTCTGGCAGCAACAACCCTCCGAAATGTAATAAAATCGATTTAATTCTTTGATGTGTGTATGATCAGAAGAGTGTTTTTGGTTGGCCGTCATAATGTCGAAAGAAAAAGATATCGAAAGGGAAAAATGTCGAAAAAATTATATTGACATGAAACATTGTCAGTTAATATTTTAGAGAATTGTAAATAATATAATGTATGTTTTTTTTGTATGAAATTAAGCTGAAATATTAAGGGTGAGAAAATGTTTTTTTAAATCTGTCATTTTTTCACGAGCTTCACGAACCTCAAGTTTTTCTTTTCCTGGAAAATCACTATGATTGCAAACAGTTTTCATCAATCGATTATTTTAATCAGTATGCACTTTAGCTGCACAATAATTAATAGTGCATATCCAATCTTTATTAGTTGTTGCTACTTTATTTTACTTGTATCAATAGTTAGTCATCCCTATCAATATTGACTAAAATTCTACACTAGTAAAACTATAAGAAAAAACAATGAAGCATGTGTGGTTACAATCGTCATATACTTGAGGCATCATTGTTTTTTTATTTTTCACTTTCGACATTTTTCCACGTTAATATGTACGTTTCGACATTTTTCCTTTCGATATTTTTCCTTTCGATGCTTTTTCAGCACACCGTTTTTTACACTAGGTTTTGGGTACTAAAACACTTCATGAAATTCTTGCTGAACGTGATAAAATCGATACACTCATTCAGGTTGACAATCATTTTTATATGTATAATTATTATTATTTTTTAAAGGAATATAATTTTTCTTTATATAGACTAGCCTTGACGAAGCTACTGATCCATGGGGTGTTAAAGTTGAACGCGTCGAAGTAAAAGATGTACGTCTACCTGTCGCATTACAAAAAGCTATGGCAGCTGAAGCTGAGGCGACACGAGATGCACGCGCAAAAATCATTGCAGCTGAAGGTGAAATGAAGGCAAGTCGAGGTTTAAAAGAAGCTGCCGATATTCTCAATGAATCACCTGTTGCTATACAATTAAGACTTTTACAAACTTTAACACAGATTGCTGCCGAACGTAATTCAACAATCGTCTTTCCTATTCCTGTCGAAATTCTACAGGCTCTATCACGAAAGTAAACAATTAGTTTGCTTTATTTAATAAATGATCCGTTTTGTCTTAATACATATATTTCCTACCTCTTTGTAAACAATTCCTTTACTGTGTGATGAAATAATTTCAAGAGAATCTTGTGTTTTCTTTTGTCGATATATATGGATAAAACACAAAAATATCAAGCACTACTTCTTAATTTCAGTTGTTTTTTGTGATAAAATTTTGAGCATTAGTAAAACATGTAACTACATGTCGTGTGCTTTAGAATCTTGTTTAATAACGGTCGATGTTTTCTTTTCTCCTTCGAGCATGGTATTATGTACGTATATGTCGGATTATGTGAAGGCCTCAAGGATTGTATGAAATATCTTAATGATAGCGATTAAACTTAATCAACCGATATCACGTATATTTCCAGCGGCATTTGTATGTAAATGATAGAAACGTGGATGAAAAAGAACAATAGAGAGTATGTTTGAATAATTAGCAAAAAATATTATCCAGATGAATGAATGACCTTTTTTTAGAGAAGGAATCCGTGCATCATACAAGGATAAATATTTTTTCTGATAAACCGATATGGCACTATCAGATATTTTTATTTTCTCTTGTAGCATGCCCCATTGATATGAAACCATATCTTTTTTTAAATAATTTTGATTAATAGCAATAATTCCATTAGAAGGAAATATCATTTGAAATTAAAAAGAAAAGTCTGACTCGATTTCTTACAACTTTGTTTTTTTAGCTAATAACTGTTTCATTCGTCTCATAAGACTAATTTTTAGGTATTATTAGTGATTATATCACGATTAGTTGTACTGTTGGTAATGTAAATAATCATTTTATTACAATTAAAAGTAGCTGCATGTTTAGATTTATTTTATCTAAGGCACCATAGGTTACATCACGCATCTTTTGTTTATAATCAACCTTATGTTGATAGCTTTTTTGTAATTTCATATTGATTTACATCAATCATTAGTAAACAACGATTTATTATAAATTCACTAAGTATAAAAGCTTTTACTATCATGTGTGAAACAAAGAATAATAGACTGTCATTCTTATTCGAACAGAATAATCATTGCCAATAACAATCTAATGACTCATGATACACTGTAAGGTGAATATACAGCAAGATTAATCAACGTCTGACATCTGTATTATTTCCAACAATCAAGATTGTTGCGTTCCTCCTCCCGGTTGCTGGCAAAAACAACACATCATCCAAAATGAAAAATGAAAAATTCTTGCGGTTACCGCATTGAATCTATTTTGATTACTACTGAGAACAGAACATGGCACATGTATCATCGTCACATAGGCATTGTTCAGGGAACAGACGACGTGTAAGATGTTCACATTCTTCGCCCAAACCTATTTATGATGAACCATTCGTATTTCGTGTTCGAAGCGAACGTCCGCTATCGTATTCATTTCCGTGCCGTGCTTGTGTAAGAGAAGCGAAACTAAAACAACGAGAATCTTCTACGAATGTTCGATATCAACAGCGATGCTCTCGTTCACAATTAAGATCTGTTCATATCGAACATTTAAATCGACCGAAAACTGTTTCATCGATACGAACATCAAATAATTGTAATTGGGATAATTTTATGAGGAATAAAAGTAAACATGGTAAGTAATGATAAAATTCTACTGGGTGTTCCAAAAGTTCCTTTGAATAAAAAAAATTAATATCTCCACCGCTCTTTCATCAAATGAGCTCATTTTTTTCCTGGTGGTGGAGGATACTTTGAAGTGTTTTTTCATTGGAAAACTATGAATAGATACTGCTTTGAACTGTCACTTTTAACTTGAATATCGAAATGTACCGATTTTCGATTTTCCAAAGAGAATATTCAAAGGAAATTTCCCGAGATTATTAATTTCGACCTGAAACGTTGACCAAAGCGAGGTCTCACTCAGACTAGCTTCTGTACAAAATTTCAGAATTTTCGGATATGGCCTTTCCGAGATATGAATTTTTCAAAATTTAGGCGCTGTTCTGTCGATATTGTGCAAAATTTGAAATATTCAGATTTCGGAACGACTATATACAAAAATTCTGAAATTTTGCACAGAAACTACTCTAAGTGAAACCTCATTTTGGCTAAAGTTTCAGGTCAAAATTCTAATCTATAATTTTCTTCGAAAAATTGGCGTCATCGAAGAGATAAGTCATTAAAAATTCCATATCTCAGCCAAAACTGCACAAGAGTATGAACCTTTTGGAAGTCATTATTGTCCAGTGGTCCTCTAGCAATGGGGAAAATATGGTTCCAAAAGCTTCTAATCACTCAAAAGCTTTTAATGATCTCAGGAATTCTCCCTCGAAAGCAATTTTTTTTGGAAATCGAAAATGGATACATTTCGATATTCAAGTTAAAAGTGGCAGCTCAAAGCAGTATCTATTCATAGTTTTCCAATGAAAAAAAAACTTCAAAGTATCTTCCACCACCAGGAAATAAATGAGCTCATTTGATGAAATTGCGGTGGAGATATTAAATTTTTTTATTTAAAGGAACTTTTGGAACACCCGGTATTTAAATCTAAACTATTTATTTAAATATTATTAGCTATTAGAACCCCCTATGCTCTATGTAATTTAACAAAAATTCAGCAAGAATCAGAGAGACGTCCACCCTTTGTTAATTATGGTGGACGTTATAATGATAAACAATCTGGACAAAAACGAACATACAATTCATTCGTTGTCCATGTATGTTTTTCGTCGATTGTATTCATAATTAAATAAAAATTTGGTTTCTTCTTCTAGCAAATGAAACATAATGAAGTCGACGACGAACGCGTACGAAGTGTAATTCGAGAACGACGTCTTCGTCGTGAAGCTGAAATGTTCTTTCGCGCACAACCATTCTATGATCAATATACACAGTCTGCAGATGAATATCGAAATAGAAATTCTCGTTCGTCACAAAGTTAAAACAATTCAGAAACAGTTCTTTTTTTCAAAATTGAATTTTCAATTTTATTTTTCTAAAACTTCATTGATTTCCTTTTTTTTACAGAAATACACATACACGGGTTGGCCGTGATGATACAAGAATAAAAATAAAACAAAAACGGAACCAACTTTAACTATCACCAAAACTGTTAGCTAATATCCGTAAATTTTCTATTTCATCATTTTGCGCGGCTGTAAATCGTTCAGCTAGTTTCCAAATTATCACTGCACCTGCACTATCACCACATGCTAATATATTAGGACTAGAAAGAATAAATTACGAAGCATAACGCGTGAAATTATAATTTTTAAAACATTTTTTCTTACGTTTTATGATTGAATTCCAAAGCGTTTATTGATGATCGTTTATCGGATGATGGTAATTCTTGAACAGGTATTGAGAGTAGAAGACTATCTGGTGTGCCTTCGTGTGGTTCAAGGTCATAGATCAATGTGCCACCATGTTCACTTCCTGCTGCTAAAACAAGAGGACGTGATGGTGACCAACGACAAGTAAAAATTGCGCCCTGTGCTGGTGCAAAACAGCGTCCGAAATTAGCCTAAATAAATAATTCGATGAAATCCTTTTTCTGTTTATGAAATTTCTCTTACAAAAAGTTGAGAATAAAGTCGAAGTTGTCCGTCGTGTGCACTCGTTAGAAATAGATGTCGATTAAAAGGTGAAAACCTAACAGAATAAATTGGACTATCATGTGATTGATATGCCATTGTAACTGGATTTTTCGGATGAATAGACATATCAGCCAGACCTTCTTCGCCTATCATATAACATTTATAGTTCAATAGAATATTTCAATGACAATCGATGAACTTACGTGATTGAACAGATGATACAGAATTAAGTGAACCTTTGTATAGAAAACCGGAATCACAACCAAAAATAAATGTTTCTGAATCTTCATTATTAAACGTTACACTTGTAACTAATTCAAAAATAATTAATCAAGAGAAATGATTATTAAAATAAATTCTCTCTACCTCCCATTGGCTTTCCTACTGATCTACTATTACCGCCTTTGATTGCAACAAAATAAGCATCCGTCAATTTTAAATTACTTTTACTAGGTAATGGATTCCAGAGAAGAATTTTTCCGTCTTGACTTGTTGATACAAGCTATTCAATTAATTTTCAAAAAAATATCCAACAACAAAAAATAAAAACTTACAATAAATTTTTTCTTCGATAATTTCGGTTCACGAATCCATTGTAACGATGTTACCGAATCTCGATGTAAATCTTGTCTTTCCAAAATACGAGCTATCAATGAATCTTGTTCACGAAAATCCCAAACAAGTATTTCACCTGAAATCAATCCATAGACGTTTGAAAAAGAAACAGAAATCCCGATAGACATACCATTATAAAGACCAGCTGCTACAATGCCTGGTCTTTCGGGATGGCAAGCAAGTGTTGTAACACATGTACTTGTTTCAATAGTTATATCGGGCTTATTGGGATTGATTTTATATCGTTCAATATTCCATGAACATACAGCACCTTTATGCATACATAAACCTTCATGTGACGTACTTCCATAGCCCACAACGATTGATGAACTATTCGCTGACCATGATAAACTTGTAACTTGAATTTCTTTATCAATTAAAATATCTGGATAGCTTAATGTAAACAATTCTTGTGCTGTCTCGTCGCCAGTATATCTCATTTTAATATGTCCTATAGTAAATAAATTTAAGTATGATATAGGTGTTTTGAAGAAAAAAAGCTAATTTTACATACGAAGAACATTAGGACGTTCTAAATTATCATCGAGATAATATGAAACGATGGGTTCGACACGTCCAAGAAATTTATTAAAACGACTTATATCAATTTCCACATGATCATCAGCAGGTTTTTCTTCAATATCTGCTTGAACCTAATCGACATAGAAGGACTTATAGAATCAAAGAACAATGCAATAAATCTTACTTCACGTTCTTTATATTTTATACTTTGACAAGTAGCATCGGCAAGTTGTACTTCAAATTTTGTTTGTACACTTGCACTAACTGAATGACTGCAATGAAATAAAATACATAATGATTTTCATACAAAAAAAAAAAAAAAATGTTGAATATACAAACACAGGATCTTTTTGAACGATTTCTTTACAAGAAATAACAGGTAATGTTTCATCAGTAAATGTAACGGGTTTTCGATTCAGTTCAGAATCTATTTCATCTCGATTTGATCTGCTCATGCCTTTTTAGCAGAAGAATATGGGAGGAATGAAAACAAATAAAATTTCACCTACTACCATGATTGACGTTGTTACTTTGACAACGTATGGCATATGATTAGTGACATCTACTCTCGTTCGAAATGCTAGGTCTGTTGTTCCATATCTCAAAAGCGTATCTTTATAATATTTAATATCACATTTATCAGTTCGTTTAGTGAAAAAAGTAAATGATAAATTACTACAGTGTTAAGCAAATTCGAAACAAAATCTACTTCTTCGATGAAGTAAAAACGTTTCTCTCGTAAAAATATAGGTTTCACAATTTGTTACATATAATAAAACGAATGAAACGACATGAGCAGAAGACTGCTTTTGTTCTGACGAAATACGTTCCGTAATCTCGATTGTTGGATCTAAAACCAGCGGAAAACATTGTTTTTCTCTATTTATTTGACTGATCAATGAAAAAATTAATTGAACCCCTATACGGTAGTGTATTGTATTATTTAAAATTACTGTCATCTTCTGGTTATCTTTTTTCCGATTCATCTTTGTCCTCCGTATTGTTGACTTCACCTATATTCAAAGATATAGCTATGAGTCAAAAAGAAAAGAACACGATGTGATACCCATCTTTAAAGAATTCGTTTTATTACGTTATGAAAAAAATTGTCGGGTTAGTAAATAATTTGTTTTTAATTTTCTACATTTAATATATTATCTTTCATTGATAATGAAGTTGAGCGATTGAGTTTCAATATTTTTTTTAGTTTTGGTTGAAACAGATCTATATACATGCATATGATGAAAACAAACAAATTGCCGTTTATCTTCTAGGGTTCAGATTTTGCCTGACGTCGATGTAAATAGACCAGGAAAAGGAACAAACGTATGAACAAGATTGTTTAAAGCTTTTGGATACCAATGAATTCCGTTTTCATTCGTTTCGCTTGTATTAATTAAACCAAATATTTGTTTAGCTTGGTGAGCCCAACGTAAAGGTGCCATGGCCAGATGTCCTATAGAATGATGATAAATAGATGCATAGCATGATGAACTAACATTATTGACAAGTAATGTGCCGTGTTGAGTAATGGGTGTTGCATAGCCACGTTTTATTTGTACATCGATCGATAGAATACGAGACGATTTTAATTGACCATTTCTTCCAGCAATAAATAGTTGATGTTCATTAGAATCAATATAACGAGCTTGAATATATTTCTGATTACCAATGTAAACAAGATGTTCGGGTGTTAGAGAAAGTTGATGTCCTGAGTCAGTTGTGAAGGTATAAAAAAGAGCTAGAAGAAAAATTTTATTAACTAGAGAAATTTTTTAAATCTCGATTAGATCTACCTGGTAAATTCTTTTCATAGTGTAAAATAGCAACGACTTCTGTTGATATAATTTGATCATTATGATCAATAGCCAATACTTTTTCACCAATTTTAAGATTTTCAATAGATATTTCATCACCATTTGGCGTCTTTGCCGTGTCATTTAAAGAAAAGCATTGAGGTCTTGCTGAACAAGAGAATTCTATTTTTTTGTTAATCAATCAGAAGAAAATGAGAACTTACAAAAAAATGGACATTCTTCGCTCATCTTTTCATCTTTATTGACACAGCATTTTTGTGATAATTCAATTAGTTCTGAAAGAGATCCACGCACGAACTAATGATGAAGAATATTATCTTTTAACTGAAGTGCGCAGAAGACCTTTTTCGTTCTCTCTCTTACCTCTTCACCAACACAGCCGCGTGTTTTTGTTTTAACACATTCCATAAAGCGTTCAGCCATTGTACAAAATACTCTAATGTTACCTTTCGTTGCTTGAACTAAACCAACAGCATCAATAGCAACACAACTGAGAATAGTTGCTGGATCAGCTGAAAAAATCGAATAAATCTTAGGAGTGTTTGTTTTCTTGTCTAATGCAAAAAAAAAGTTCTTCTACCTTCAACAGGACAATTAGCAGTCGATGATTTTATTAAATCGAAACGTGACAAGAAGAACAAAGTTAAATAAAGAACACGACGACTGCTCATCATTGTAGTTTGTAGAGTAAAATGAAGATGAATGATTGAATAAATTGTTCTTCTTCGTTCCTTTTATAGTTGATGATATGAATCATAAAAAATTCAAATCCATGTTGATCCAACTATTGTTCTGTTTTATTTATGTCTTAACACATAAGATTCAATTGACTATCTTCAAAAAATGCCTCGCCCACTCTTTTGTCTCGCCGCAGCTTTGTCTTTACGTATTCGATGATTATGATCATTATAACGATTCACATAATCAAGATGGCTCCTTTCTACACGTTCGATTACGAATGCGTTGATTAATTCACATGTGTAATCTTATCTGTTTACATAATCGTCTTTGTATTTTGTTGAAGATTTATTCTTTTGTATCGTCGAACAAATAATGTTGGTATTAGCATCACTTGGCAGTTGGTTGCCATTTGCTATTGTTGGTTTCGTATGTATTATAAACATTGTCTTTTTGTCTACTTAATACTCGATCTGTTCTTGTTTTTATTCGAATTATTAGTTGATCATATTTTTTTCAATAACATTCACATTACGTTATCAACAGAAACGAAATCGAGATTATTTGGTTACAGTCGTTTGTTCAGTTTCATTAATTATTGCTTTATTTACAGCATCGTTATTACCGACAGATGTAATTCTTGTGTCATTTATGAAAAATCCTAATGGAACATTTAAAGTAGGAAAACAAAATATTAGAAGTATTCGCCATTGATTTTTTTTTCTCTAGGAATGGACTCAAAATCAAACAACTCGAGATGAAATTCAAAACTATGTCGAAATTGGATATTATAGTAAGTCAATATTATTAATTTTTAAAGGAATTAATCTAACCGGTAGATCAAGATAAGAGTTTACTACGATAGTCTCTAGTGCATTTTTTTTTAATCCAAGGGAAGAGCAATGTATTTTTATTTTGTTTTAGCTCTATATGCTCTTGTTATTGCTATGGCTTTCTTGGTCAATCCATTTCTTTTCTTCTATTATGAAGAACGAGAAGAGCAAGGAGAAAAATTATCAAAAGTATGAAAAATTAAGCAATTTTTATTTTTAAATAATAAAATTTTGATTCTCTAGAGAATTTGCTCAGCACTGAAATGGACAGCAGGATTTTTAATTTTTCTTATTTTGCTAATTATACTTGGGTAAGTCTTTCGTCTTATTATTGCCTTTTGCGTTAAATAATTAGTTATCAATTATTAGAATATTTGTTCCACAATTGGCCACATTACCATCGGATAATTCAACAAGTGAATGGGATAATGTTAAATATTTAATTTATCATTTTGATAGTTCAAGTAAATATATATATATATATATATATATATTCTTTGAATTTAATTAAAAACAAACAAAGCATATTTCAGGAGTAGAAGATTCAATATCGTTTTCAATATTTACATTAAGTATTATTGGTTTTTTGCTTTTAACAATTTATACGGTAAATAACTCTGATTGAAAGTTAAATAGACACAAAATATGTACGTGTGATCTTGTTCAGGGTTATGGCTCCATTGCTTGTCCATTGTCTATGATTCGTGGCAAACGAAGTGCACGATTACAACAACAAACAATTGAAGAACAATGTGCAGACATTGAAGATCAAATAAAAACAATAAAGACTAAAGTAATTCGTTTTTTTACTTAATAAAACGCTTTTCATTGCTATTTTCGTAGTATCCACGCTATGCGAAAATGCCACCACAGGAAAAACGTCGATTAGGTATGCAATTTTAAAGCACGTTTTATATACACATCTTTGATTTGAATCGTTTCTCTTTTTCTAGAGACTCTCGAACAAAAACAAGAAGCACTAACTCGTAATGCACAATCGATTAAAGTTGTACGTCGAAGTTTATTTTTTAAATGTCGTTTCCTTTATCGACCATTACAAATTGTTCTTGGCATTTTATTACTTTTATTTGCTTTACTTATATTCATATCGTTATTATTAAGTAATATTAATAAATGTATACATTTTATAAACTTTAAACAAATATACGCACAAGGAAATAAAACATTACCGAATCCCATTGATATTATTATAACATGGACTGGCAAAGTAAGATGAATAATTTCAAATAGGGAAATTGAAAAATGAATACTTTCATTTTTCTAGTTTTATCCAGTAAGTTATATTGTTCTATCATTATTATTGGCTTATATTATTGCCACATCACTTTATGGTTTACAACAACTTGGCATTTGGTTTCTGTGGATTCGAGTAAATAGATGATTTTAATTTTTAGCATTTTGTTGATTTTATTCTATTTAAAGATGTATCGATTTTCTCGTGGACGAACTAAACCACAAGCTATATTAATGCTTTCGTCATTAATGATGTTTATTGTCGTAGCCATTAATGCTTTTGTCTATCTTCTTATACCTCAATATTCAATCTATGGTGATCAACATTATTCTGCAGTAGTGAATGTATGTAACGATGTTGCTTTTCTTAACACGTCATCTCTTTTGACTCATGATGCATTCTGTGATTGATAATTTTCTTACTAACTAAATCTTATTTGATGCAGAGAAATTTTGAAAAAATTCGAGCTTATGGAACTTTTCTCTTTAGCTGTGACTATGCATAGACCATCTTATAAGAGATACTAATTAGTAACTCTGTCATTCTTATAAATGTTGATTTTAATTACGATATAAACTAAACCAGTCGTATTTTTGACGATTTGTTCTCTATTGAAATACTTTTCATCTGTTTAGAATGGCACACAGACTGTTGAAATATGTACACAATTCGTTTCGACAGGTATAACTTACATTGACTCAAATTATAGATTTAGTTGTCTGTTTTATAATGTTGTAGATGACTGCCAAATGACAGTAATGGGTCGTATAATACTTCGATTTTTCTATAAAGTTTGGTTTTTTGGAGCTGTCTACTTTTTACTTAGTTGGTTATTTCTTATTGTACGTATATATTATTGAATGAAAATCACTCGTTTTGTTGTTGATTTTTTAGGTTTTTCTCATCGGTTGTATAGCGAAAATAGTTCGTGGTCGTGAATCGAATATTCAAGAATTTACGACTGACCGTTTGTTCGACGACGATAATGATGATGAAGATAATCCATTGATTCAGTAATGAAATTCAAAATTTGAAACTTACATCTATTTTATTTATTAATCTTTTTTTCTATACCAGTAATTCATTTTGTGACATGTCTATTTTTTTGCATTTTTATTAATATTCAAGATAAATCATAAGACTTATTTTTGTTTTGTAAATTTTTTTCTTCTTTCAATCATGATTCATTATAATCTTCTATTGATTGAACGATAATACAAACGTCTCTGTAAGAGTTCATCCTTCTATTCAACCACAAATCAACACATTCCATTATATCATTCATAGCCATCAGCGAGATAATTAAAATTCTATGTCGAATAGACATGTAACAAATTTTATACAGGTGTTTTTTTTTTTAAAGACCAGAGAGAACTCTGATGTGGTTAATCATAGGAAAGACGGTTTATTTCATCTATTTTTGAACACTATTGTTCGCTATCCATTTGCTTCATCGTATCACTATGATTAATCAATGTTGCTAAATGTGTAATTATAAATTATTTAATGTGATGAAATTGAAGTTTTTTTCTTATTAAATTTAGAGATAAATTCAGCGATATGACGAAGATCACGTAAGATATTATCATATTCATTTATATTTTTATCAAGAGTTTGAAAAAGTAGTATGAGCAATGCAAGATCGTCAGGTTTCAATCGAGAAAAATTATCAATTTCATCCATAGTGTTGCAACGAGACTTGGCCATCTTCCTTTCATTTATTGACGGACGTTTTAATCCAAGAAGTTTTGTAGTATGATGTTTAATCGATTTTGAAGCTATATCACGTGTCCTTCGGTCGATTGCTTTACCAAGAGTCGTAGCAATAACAGCTAATAAGAAAGACAACCGATTTTAACCGAAATAGGCACATTATTAATTGAAATATATGACAGGAATAAATTCTTTCTATAAGAAAATCAGTTGCATTGAAATCGGCTGCCTTTTTTTTCTAGTGAAAAATCTTTTCAAAGGGTAGATCCCGAAAATTTGCGACCATGTAGACTTTACCGAAGAATGACTATTTAATTCTATTGTACCTGCTAAAAGTTGCCCTACGCTATATGTAGCTAACGCAGCAAATATATAAAAAGTTAATCCAATAACAGTTGCAAATTGGGGTGAATCTAATTGTAAAATTTGTTCAGCGACTTCATTGACACCTTCCAATGTAATGCACATATAATATGAGTAGAGTGCTTCAGTATAATTTTCATAGGGATTGTATTTACTCGAGTTCCGCGCAGGCGTATCACTTTCAAATTCAATTGAAAGTAATGCAAATACTGTCACAGTAACTAGTTCTAGCAAAAGGATATTGTAGATACTAGTTAGAGCAGTAAGAATGGTTTCAACAACAAATCGTAATAGATTGTGAATGCGTATTATACGAATAGCGTGCAACGCACGAAATAGACGTTGAATACTATTAAGCTGTGGTACACCGAGATAATCCGAGAGAAAACAATTGTAGATCAACTAATAAATTTAAGAACAAAAGAAAAAAACGTTTTTTTACAGGATAGAAATAAAACTCACTGGAGAATTAAGAATCACACAAATGAGATCATACAAATTCCAAACGTCGTAAAAAAGCCAACGGTAATCAACATATAATTTACTGGATACTTCAATAAATAGTGCCGCTAGAATGTTAGATATGTATAAATGATTTCTAGAGATGAGAAATTTCGCAAACCTTGAGTAATTTCATGTGTTAGTTCTAAAAATATTCTCATTTCCGGTATGGCATGTGCAAGTAATAAAGAAATAAACGACCAAATAGATAATATGAGCATAATATATTCCCATAAACGTGTAGCTATTAATTGTTGAAGACGAGTTTTTAATGTCGGCATGATAAATGAATAATGTTTAGCTTGACTCATCGGATCTTTTTCTTCGGGTAGAACTCGAAAAGCAAATTGTCGTCGTTCAAATGGATTTGGAATATCATGAAAATGCACACGAGACAACTCTGCTAAATCCATCGTATGAGTTGATGATGATGATGATTGCCTTGTCGCCATTTTTACTTTATATAGATCAGAGCTCAATTGGATTAACAATATCTTTGTTGATTTTATGCGCGCTTCTATGACAGTAAACGTATTGTTACATGTTTGAAGCTACGCGCTGTTTTCATTTATTATTCTTAGTCTCTTCGATACCGAAAAAAAACATTTTTCTTTCAGAAATGAATCATGCTATTGGAGGCATAAAGCATATGAAACTACTTCGCATTGTTGATACAATTATTCTGCACATAATAGAAAAGATTTTCAAAATATTCAGAAATTTCCTTCAAGAGTTATTTCTTAGTCTGTTTCACTACGAAAATGTTTTTCTTTTAGTCACTAAAGAATGCTCTATACTTTCAAAATATTCCTATAAATAAATATTTTTCTTTTCATTGATCCGGTTTAAAAAAATATTTAATTCATATGAATAAACAACATAATATGTTTACCGATCAATTTTTATTCTTGACCGTATTGGAAACTAATCGTGCTTGTTTTTCTTTATTTAAAATATTTACAAAATAAACAAGTATCAATGATGATGTTTTTTACTCTAGAAGAGAAAAACAAGAGCAACTAGCTATAAATTTATCACAAAAAGAAATTATACCTTTTTATGATGATTCTTCTTTTTCTTGTGTTTTTTCTTCAGTTTCAATTCTTCATATTGTTCATTTGTATTTGCTAATTTAGTCCAGACTAGAAGATGGCGAAAATAATCAAATAGTTTGTCAAAATAAGAATAGCTTACTTGAACTGTCACGCTCGGTTTTGGAACGAGACGGAAGAGCACTGGGAATAGCTGGTCCATAAATAGCAGACGATTCACCTAATTATTAATAAAAACAAAATACGTAACAGAAAGTTTTCGATGTTTAATTTTACCTGTCACTTCAATTTCTTCAATACTTGAATCTGAACTATCGGAAGTACCACTATCAAGCATATGGATTGTTTTTGATGATGCTGATTGTTTTGGAATCGACGGATTGATTGGTTTTGGAATAATATCATTAGACTTTTTTTCTTGCGCTTCTTGCTCATCGTCATCATCTTCATCAGAATTTTGATTATCGAAAATTGCGGAAAACAAATCCAATGGAGGACGTTCTTGATTTTCCTGAAAAGAAAACAAGACAGTCCAATTATTTATCATCTTTCTATTTAATCATTTTATTTTCCGTATGAGCTCAATTTTTCAAAACTAACTCGTAGTACATAAATGGCTAAGTCATCAAACGGAAAAATGGTTTGAACATTTTTGAATCCTCTTCGTACTGGCAGAAAACTTATAGTTGACTCAATACGAATACCAAGAAGGTAACGGAAAATGTTGAATATTTAAATAGTTTACTTTTTCAAATGATTCAATGGTAACGAATTCTAATTTAGGAGGTGCAGGAGGCTGTGCTTTTGGAACAACTGGTGGAATTGTTTGTGCTGGTTTCCCTGTTTCAGTTGAATTTGATGTTATTATTGGCAGTGTTATAGTTGGAGAAGATTGTTCAGAAGAAATGGTTGGTTCTGTGGTTGATTGTGTAAATAGATGTTCAAAAAGATTTGAACATAATTGTCGTCGTGATTTCTTCGATTCTTTCGAATCATCATAAGCATCACTAAAAGGAAATTATTATATGACAATATTTATTCGTTGCTTTTCCTGTACGATACACATACTCTGAATATGGATTTGGAATATTCATACGTTTACATAACAATGGATTTGGTTTCCAATCAGTTGTGGATCGAGTTAAATCACCGTAGAGATTCATTGAGACAGCTTTTTTCAGGTCACCCTATAATATAGGAAATATCATTATTGGTACTTAAAATGAAAAATATTCTTCTTTTTAATTTTTTATACTTCGAGAGCAACTTCTAACGATTGACGTTCAGTTAATTGAATATGATCCGACGAAGGTGTAAATCGATTTTTAACAGCATCAAGAAATTGTGTACGTGCACTGTCTGTTGGCGTAGGCGTTATTTTTGCTGAACGTTCTTTTTCGACATCCCATTCAAGTGGCTGAGTTGGAGCTGATGTTACTTTCTCAGGTGGCACCTCTACTTTTGGTGAAGATGGTACAGTGACATTCGGCGGTGGACGAGAGAGAAATGAAAGATCACCAAGAAGAAGACCACGAGTATTTGCATCATGCTGAACCGATGGCTGTCTCAGTGGTTGTTCGTTGGTAGATGTTACTGCTGCTGGAACAGGAGGAGGAGGCAGTGGTGGCGGCATCGCTGATTTAGGAAAGCAATGGCCAACACGAAAATCCATTGGTAATGTTGGCGGTGGATAAACAACAGGCGTTGATATCGATTGATAGCGAACGAATTTTAATACAAAATTATTTTCTTGTGCTTTCTGCCGCATAATATCTGTCGTACTATCACTGGGTGTTGTTAATTCATAATCATATTGTTTGAGATCATCTTCGGCAAATAAATCTTTATCATCTTCATCTTCTTCAATACCAACACCAAATGCCTTAAAAATCAAACATGATCATCAATGAAATGAAATAGTACTCATAAGTGAATCAACTTACTTGACCACGAATTTTAACATTTTTTATTTGTTTTTCAACAGATGGCTGATCGAATAGATTAGTATGCCCAAACAAATTTAATGATTCAAGTCCTTTATAACCAATACCATGATGTTCACGTTTTTGTAATTGAAGATGTACTTCATAATCTAACGGAGGTAGACTAACATTCGCATACTAAAATTTAAAACGAAAATCCTACAATAATAGATCATTGAATAAATAAGTAAAATAAAAATCTTACAAGTTGCTCATCTAAATCGTCATCGTCATCATCATCATCTAAACGTGATATTTTATGCATATTCTGTTGAAAAGAAGGCGGTGGCATTGCTACACCATAAACTTTAACACCGGGTGTTTGTTGTCGATCTAATTTTGGAGGTGACGGAGGAAGTTCTTTAGATACTTCTTGTGTTAAAGACCATTTTAATTTTTTTCGCTGTTTTCGAGACATTTTTGCACCCACACCTTCACCAGGTTTCCAACCCATACTCATTAGAATTTTTTTACCAATAGATAATCTATATGAAAATTTTGATTAGAAAACTTCACGAAATAAACGTTCACTTACGTTTTGACTCGAATCATATCACGTAATATATCTTCATTGGTGCGTTGACTTAATGTTCCTGTTGGTTGTTTCGTTCCGCTACGTGTCACAGCTTCATTTTGATCAAATGTACTTCGAATTTTAATCTGTTTTGGATTAATACCATGTTCACCGAAATCCTATAGGGGAAACCAAAAAAAAAACAAAGTATTCTTCATACTTATAATCAATTAGTAAATCTTACCCCTTTATCCATATAATCTTCTGGTTCAAAGTTACGTTTTTCAGCACGTTCTGTTCGAGATGATTTAAATTCACTGGGTCGCCATCCTAGAAACATACGATCATAGATGATTGATTTTAAAAACTGAACATTGAAACAACCTTCGATTGACCCCACTGTATTATAAAAGCCAGCATTGAAACCACCAGTAAATGCACCATGAAAACGTTTTCCATCATAACCATAACTCGATGAAGAAAGATCAACAAGCTTTGACGCTTTTCTACCTGAGAAAAACAAAAGGTTATTAATGATTTGAATCGAATAAATTCTTCTTTACTTGCCTAGCGTAGCTAGAATTGATGTACTATTAGTGGGTTCAGCGGGATCGAAATGAGTACCAATAGTAACAAAATTTTCAGCACTTTCATTGTCATCATTTTTACTACCGAATCCAGCATATCGAGAACTCATGATAGTAAAATACTGAATCTAGAATGAATATTGGCAGAACGCAAGAACATATTCGAATTATAATCAGTATTATAAAATAAAACGAATGATTTTGTTTTTATTTGAATAAATTTTATTGAAAAAAGTTTTAAAATAGATAATTACAATCAAAGACTTTCGCTGAATATGTGTCAAGCTTTTAATCGGATAAGCTATTTAATCCAGAAAAAAAAGCGAAGTTTTATCTAAAACAATCAAAAAAAAATAGAAATAACTTTGGAACTATCGATTGACAATAGATAAAATAAAATAATAATGCACACAAAAGAAATTACTAAATCCGAAAATAAAATAACTTGTATGAAAGACAACAATTAAGAGTAGATTAATAAAAATGTATTTCGTCGTCGTGCGCTTGTTTAGAATTTATACATGAAATGCATAGCTTCAGCTACTCGAGAACGTACATCAGGATTGGAGTCTTTTAATAGAATGAGAAAGGCTAGAAAAGAAAATATATAGAACATAGATTTTGCTTTTTTTCTTCATCAAAATTAAACATTTTTACCATTCAAAATATGTTCTTTGGATAGATTATTAATTTGTTCTTCGGTTAAATTAAATATTAAATAGCCAGCTACGATTGCTGCATTGGCACGTAACTCTGATACAGGATTTTTGAAAAAGATGATACAATTCATAATAAAAAAATTGACTTTATAAGGATATTGTTGAACTAAAAGTTTAGCGAAATCACTAATAAATTCTGGATACGCAAGAGATATTTTTGGCTTAAGTGTTTCTTTAAATAATTCAACTAATGTTGGCTGATCAAGTAAAGGTGCAATAGATTGAAAACATGTTTTACAACTTTCACGTACTATTTCAACAGGATCATTTAAATGAAGTGTTAATGTTATTAAGGATGAAAATATTTGTTCAACGAATGCTTCACGTGAATTTCCTTCACTGACTGAAGCCATTTTCCCAAACAATGTAAATGCTGCCGAACGTACTTTGGATTCTTCCTGCAGATAATGAAGAAAATAAAATGAATATTTTCTTTTTCAATATTTATATTCGTACTTTTTCAAAGCAAGGTCGAATACGTAGAAGAACATTCATAAGAATAGGTCGTACTTCATCTTCATTCATCACAGCAATTACATTCGATAACGAGCACATGGCTTCAAGTGTAAGAAGATCATCTTTATCATCACGATCATCCAAACCGGAAACTAAAAAAAAAAATGTTGAAATAAAATTCAAATTAATATTGAATGCCATTGTAGCGACTTACTTAATGATGCAAGAATAGTCGTTGGCAAACCTTTATCATCTGAACTATCACGAACTGGTCGCCACCAGCCAAGACCACGTAAACAAAATTTTCGTACATAAATATTATGGTCGACTAAACGTCCCAATAAATAACGAATAAGTTCACGAACAAAACGTTGATCGTCACTATCATCAGGATTACATTTTATGAGTTCAGCAAAGAATGCTGATACACATACACGTTGAATATCATAAGGACCATCCAATATTTGTCCAAGTAATTCAATAATAACATTTAATTGTTTTTGACTTATATGATTACAACGTGTGAGACCTTGAGCAAGTACTTCAAGAGCTGAATCAGCTGTATCAAATTTAGCCATCTTTTCC
Source organism: Rotaria magnacalcarata (assembly GCA_900239745.1). NCBI lineage: Eukaryota > Metazoa > Rotifera > Eurotatoria > Philodinida > Philodinidae > Rotaria > Rotaria magnacalcarata. The sequence goes on along the minus strand of OENM01000269.1, from coordinate 2,325 downwards.
CAAGGCATCAAACTGTTAATTTCTGATTGGCACTTATAAAATTTTAGAAAATGCATCATACAATCATTTGATAAACGCCAAGGATCAATTTTCTTGAGTTCATTGTTCGACGATCCTGTAGTGCTTGAGGATTGTTCAGTAGTAGTCGACGCTTTAGATGAACTACGAGACGATTTTGAATCAAATAGACCAAGACGTGATGTCGATTTTTTAGCACTACTCGAATTAGTAGCGGTTGCATTAGACACAGAAACATTATTTGTACTACTTCCTGTTGAATCACGTCGAGAACTACCATGTGGTGGAGCAATACGACGCAATGGTGGCACATTTTGTGGCGCTGAGGTATCAACATGTGAAGCCATACGTATGAAGAGAGCAACGAACACACGCGGAAAAGCATATTCACCAAGATCACACATGCGCTCTGATTGAAACCATTGATTGAGTAAATATAAAGCCATAAATGGTTGAGGCGTAGCATATCGATGTGAACTTTTTTCTTCAAAAGGTAATGAACGTGACCAACATTCCATTATTTGTGCCAGAACAGCTTCGGTCAATGGTCGATTGTCAGCTAGATCATGAATAATAGTCACAAGATTTCTATAAAGAAAATTAGCAATCAATTCAGATTTATTTTCATCAAAATAATTTACTTAGTGAATGGTACACCAAAATTCATCAGCGTACTAAAGACACGCGTTGAACATGACAAACTAAGTTGTTTAAAAGCACCTCTTAATGCTCGTAAGACATCTTCATTGATGATTTGATTATATTTATTGAGCATAATACTAAAGATGTAATCAATCTAGATCAAGAATAAAAACGAGCTAAACGCTAGTAAAATAGTCAAAAGATGGACAATAATTGATTACCTGGTCGACTAATTCACCATGTCGACAATCGAATATTTTAGAAAGAACATTGCATACCACGACTGAGCCCACTGCTCGTGCATCAGCAACGATTTCCGTAGCTTTTTCGATAAACGAAAGAAGACAACTTGGCTCAAGATTGCCTGATAAACTCTATGTAAATATGAATAAGAAAAAACATGTTTTTTTTGTTTTTTTTATCAATCTAAACGATGATTACATGAGGTGAAAAGCTAAGTTTTAGTGCAAGTATTTTCTACTAAGATTAATTCTATCAGTACTAATCATATGAATAGATTCGAAATAATAGAAAGTTTACTAAAGAAATGAAACAAGCGTAAAAATACATGCAGTAGAACAGAAACATTATATACGAGTCGAAATAAAACGAAAGACAAAACAGTACCTGATCATGTATTCTGGCATGTCTAATGGTATTAGAGCACTGTTTATAGATTGCTTTTTAATAAATCTAACCATTTTCAAAAAGAAAATAAAAATACTCACTTGTATTGTATCATCACTGGCTGACTTGTCTTGTTCATTAGCACGCTGACTGTCATTTGGATTTTCCAAGACACCTTCAATAAATAGATCATGAAATTCATTAAAATCAGCATAGTCAAAAGTAATTACCTGTTGTAAGTTGCGCTTGAAGACGTAATAATCGAGTAAGACTTGCATTTGTTGCTAGTTCGACTGTTGTTTCAGTATCCGTTAAATACATGAGACAAATAGCCATAACACCGCCAAGATCAACCAAATTCTATATTGATAATCAGCAAAATAGATAATTTCAAAATTGCACATTATCGTACCTGTTCTTTCAATTTATTCATTGCATTTGATTGAATAACTTGATTAAGAATATCAAAAGCACGTGCACGTTCATAAGCATGAAGTGATAAACAAAAAGGTTCAAGAAGCTATAAAAGAGAAAAAAAAACGAGTGCCCAGGTCGAAGAGTACGGACCGGTTCCCACAGGAAAACACCGGAAATCAACGGAACGTGGAAGCAGTATTCCCGCCGGAAATTTTTCGGACTTTTTTCCGGCGAATTCCTGTTCTTTCCGACAGGAACTGGCCGGAAGTCATCCGGAAAATGTCCGAAAATTTTCCGGCCGGAATACTGCTTCCACGTTCCGTTGATTTCCAGTGTTTTCCTGTGGGAACCGGAGGTTTTTCCGGCTCTTTCCTGCAGTATCCGGTGGCCGGAACGATCGACCTGGGTGAACGTCATATTTTGCAAATAAAAATAATATGTTCAATTATTCAACAATAATCATTCCGGATTTGATCCTTCAGTTATAGGCTTCGTCACAAAAATATATATACAGTAAAACCTCTCTATAATGAACACTAACGGGACCCTTCAAAAAGTGTTCATTAAAGGAGGTGTTCATCATAAGGAGGTTTTGTATTACCTGAACTCTTACATGTATAC
>OENM01000268.1:96333-107747 GCA_900239745.1 Rotaria magnacalcarata | reverse complement strand
CGGCCGACTTGTCTAGAAAAAAGACTAGTCTTTTTACTAGTCTTTTGGTCACCTGGGGAGATTGAGTATCCATTTGTATGGGCATCTATGTATCCTCAGCTCGGGAGAAAGATAAATATCGATAGAAATGGATACCCAATCTCGTTACACCAAATGCACTAAAATTCCTCAGTTCTGAGGATACATAGATATCCAGATCGACTGATCCGATAGGAACCTGGAAATATCCTACAATCCGATACAATTCTATCGGATTCCGGGTCGAGGAATCGATGTCGGATCCTCAGTGTCGGAATCCTATGAACTTCCGATGACATCCAACGGTTTTTCGTTGGAATTCATAGGAATCCGGCACTGAGGATCCGACATCGATTCCTCGACCCGGAATCCAACGATAATTCTGTAAGATCTGACAGGATCCGATAAAATCGTATTGGATTCCAGTCGGATCGTATGGGTTCCGATAGGTGCCTACTGTCGGATTGCTCGACCTGGGTATCCATACAAATGGATACCCATTCTCGTTACACCAAATGCACTCAAATTTCTCAGCTATGAGGAACATGGATATTCATTTTAGTATGCATTTTAGATATCCTCTTGAATGGATATCGTGACTGGTATGTCGACGATACCCAGTGTTAGGATATTATGACATCTCTGTGTTCATTCACAATATATTTAATTTTAGTTCTTTTTTCCATGCATAGAATATGAGAAATTGTCTGATTTCGATTTTCACTACTATTAATTCTAGTCAGCATACGAAAGAAGTATTTCAATGTAACATTGATGGTTTATCGCAGATATGATACGTATGATGGAAGAATTTTAATATGAATCAGCGATCGTCCACTTAAATCGTCATGTTTCACAGCAGTTACTCGGAATCGGGTTCCAGGTCGCAAAAGAATTTCTTCTTCAGTAGGATAATATGTGTTTTGATTCAAGAATGTAAATTGATCATGGGACGAGCGATGTCGAAGTTTAATCACATACGTAACATTCTGCCCAAAGCTATCAGCTACATCGCGGCATTTTGAAGTAGAAACAAATGGAAGCCATTTAAAATATATGTTCTTGTTTCCAGCTGCTTGACTATATTCTTTTATTCTTTCATTAGTAATATAATCTCCACGATAGACGATCGTGCATGATGGTTCTTTTGAATGAAATTTTTGCCAAAAAAATGCATGAATAGAAAAATGATCCTTATTAGCACGACCAATATAGTTATATAGAAGATAACAATAAGGACCTAGAGTGTGCAATTTCTGTAAATTATTATCACGTAAAGCTGTATTAATAATTCTGAAGACATAGCAGTCTTTGGTATATAGTTTGGCACACATATCTTCTAACATTTGAATACGTTCATGCTCTTTCTTTTTAGAGGACTTCTCTTGAACATCATTCAAATCTTTGACTAAACCATCGATGGTAGATTGTGGCTCCTCGTCTGTTTGACCTTCATACTTTAAACCTTCCACTAGAGCTGGAAAGATGCAATCAAAAGTGACAACTAAGTTACCATGAGTGAATGTCAATATCCAATCTTGAATGAATGGCGAACCACGATGCAACGTATCTATTGTTGTACTGCACCCCGGAGCCGTGTCTAAGGGAAAGGCAAGTCTCTCACGAAGTCCAAATTTATTTTCATTGCCTTCGGCGTCATCTATTTGTGAAATACGATTTTGCCGTCGAACGCGCCGTTGTAGATGCACATCGTCCGTATTGATTTGGATAAAGTTTTTTAAATCTATCTGATAATAATCATCAATGAATATATGTTCAGCACCAGCATTGAAAGCATTTTCTATAGCTACTGATACATCATCAGAATATGGGGTCCATTCAGTGTTCTGATTATCATTCCATGGATCGATATTTGATTGATACATCCAAATAACTGATGGTGCAGAAGTCAAATTTATTGCTGATTTTGAATCGATACTCGTATGAACACAAGAGGCTTGTCCTTTTTGTCGAGATTTCATGACGAAGTTCGACAATTTCTTCATTCCTCAGGTAATAAGTATTAGTAGGAGACTTATCGTTTCTACAGCGCACACAAACTCACAAAGGACTATCAAAACAGACCAACTCATATTTTATGCAGTAGGTAAACATATTTCTTCCAACAAAAATATTCACATAATTTCATGCGCAAAAACTCGTTATAGGCATAACTGACGGGAAAAAATTATATTCTTTGATTATGATTTGAATAAAATATGATGTTGACATGGGAGTGATGACTAATGATTGTAAATGATTTTTAGTTATGTTCTGCACATTTATTTCATACTAAATTAGAAAAAAAATATGATTTTATATGCCTCAATTACCTACGATTCCCATGGTTCTTTATTAACATTGGAAACTCATTCAAATAAATATTTATGACTATGCAAACTATCCTGTAGAGAGAAAAAAACAAGTAGCTATTGACGCAATATAAAAATTTCATACTCAAAGTACCTTACATACCTAAAAACATGAAAGATAATTTTTACTTATACGAGTCACTGCAATCCAGTTTTGTTTGCCTAATAAAAGTCACTTGTTACGTTAAAAAATGACTTGAGATTTCACAAAGAGGTAGCGAAAAGACATGTGCAGTTGATATTGTACACTAATAAATACAGTGAAAGTAAATAAGTATTCACCTTTACATTGAATAGATGACGACGATTACGCAGAATGATACTACGGCAAACTTTAAAAAAGCTGCATCTCGACTCATCAGAAAAATTGACATTCGTATTATTCCTTATATAGCAATGCTCAAACTATTCATGTTTGGTTCTCATTATACAATGGGTCTACTATCACTACATTAATAATTGACTTGTCTATAGTATCTACGTTTCATTTAGGTTTTACACGACTGACTCATTTTAGAAGTGATCTCAATTTATCGTCAGAAGAAGATAGTTTATCAGTATCGGCATATTATGTAGGCTATGTAAGTATAGTTCTAATAGACACTTATAACAAATTTCAGTCGAGATTTTTAGGGTAATGAAAACGTTTTGATAACTTCATTAAACTACGGATCCGGATTGCCATGAATATTTTACGTTGTCCAAAATTTTTGTATCTTTCTATCGGAAGTATAGATCCTAATTACATTCATGAGCAGCATGAGCATTTGATGAGGGAATGGGCGAGTGTAGTTGTGTTGAAACATTATGATAACTAATAAATCTTAACAAATAGTCAATCGATAAAGCCCGACTGCGTTTAGTTGAATAGGAACATACTGATTTTGATTGGAAGTTTATTTTCGTATTTGTGTTTCAGTTGATCTTTGCAGTGCCAAGTACAATAGTCCCGCGTTTTATTGGCCTAACACGTTATATAGTATTGTGCATGATTCTTTGGGGTATCTTCACTTGTAGCATTGCTTTTGTGGTTAATGGCAAACAAGTAGTTGCTTTGCGTTGTGTTCTTGTAAGTCTATATTAGCATAATAATATACAAGGACGTATCGACGTGAGATTATTATTGAAGGGTGTAATCGAGTCGGGTAATTTTGCTTGTATCATGATTTACATATCGCTTTGGTATAGAAGAAGAGATCAGATCATGCGGCTTGCTGTATTTCTCGGAGCTTCTTATGTTTTCGGTGCTTTTGCAGAATTTTTGGTGAGTATGAAAATCATCAATAACATGATAGTATGATAATGGACTGATATTGATTATGTATTTCAGTTCTATATTATCAATAAAATGGATGGAGTTGAAGGATTGAAAAATTGGCAATGGTTTGATTTACTTACCGGGCTACCGATTATTCCATTCGGCATTGTGAATTATTTTTGTTTTGGCACAGTACCTGAAACTGTCCATTGTAAGCATTAGGGCGAAAGTGGAGAATAACATAAATATTTAAGCAAACATTTAGGGTTGAGCAATATTGAAAAAGATTTTCTCACGGAAATTCTTCGCACAGATGCTGGTATGGCTAACACTGAACCCCAGTCAAACAGCCGTCTTTCCTGGCGTCAAGTGCGTTACGTATTTATGGATTTGAAAATATACCGTTATTGTATGATTTATCTCGGAAGTGTGGGTATTCTCAGATGTTTTCCGATAATTATTCCACTTTTGTTAAATAACTTCAGCTTTACACAATCGCCAATAGAACTATTTATGATTGGTATATATATCATTGCCATTGTGAGCTGTTTTTCAGGTAGCTATTCTGCATTTCGTTGTTACGAACATGGATTCCACATAACTGGTTTTCTATTCGTTGCTTTACTTGGTTACGTCTTCCTCGCAAGTTTGTCAGAAATAAGTTCTACAGCAGGATATGTGGGACTATGCATGGCTACGTTTGGCCTATGTGGAGCATCACCCATACTACTAGCTTGGTCAACAAATAATGTGGGTGGTCATGTGAAACGAGCAGTGGCAATCGGTTGCTTCATCGCTATTTCTCAGCTTGGAGGCATCGTCGTGACACAGGTACGCGAGTGTACTATTTTATAGATTCTTATTTGAGAAAAAGGATTCAAAATATTTTCGGGTTGATTTAACGCGACTTACTTACCTAACTGATAGAGGACATGAACTCATTCTAACAAAGAATCGTACTATTTGAAAATAATTCAGATTTGAACATGTTTTAGTTCTATCGCGATGCCAACAAATCCATAATACAACGAGGGCACATAATCAGTGGTGGAGCAGTAACGTTTGCTTTAATTACCACATGCATTCAGCGAGCTTGTTTGAAGAAAGAAAATAATCGTCGAAATCGCCTATCACCCGTCGAACATGAACGAGAAAAAAACGTTGAAGAACCATGTGATTTGGTAATTATGAATTGCTCGTAAAAGACAAATTCTCACAATGCTCAGATTCTTATTTTAGCATCCGGATTTTCGATATGCACTTTGAAATCGTTTTAAACGAATTCAAGAAAATCTCATTCAAATGACTTTTGGTATCACTCAGTGAATAGAAAAATGGATTACTGTTCGATACTCTATATGCAAAATCTGACTTAACATAGGCCAGATAACAATTTTCAGTACTGTATATCTATATCATGTATTGCTGTTCATGCTATATAGCACATTGTCTAGCTAGTCAAGATTTCGTCGAATGAATACAATCAAGTTTTCCACTATACACTTTATTTATTAACTTCTGCTAATCGTATCTCTATATTCATTTCAATACCCCAGTGAAAATCAGAAGTAGTCCCATTTTGATGCTAAAAATAACCAATCTTGCATTGCAACTAGGTGAAAAAGAAAAAGAAGCCTTATAATATCATGAATCTCAGCCGAATATCATCAACCTTGAGATATGGATTGGTATTATCCTTAATATAAATGCGAGATTGTTCTAAGGACTGATGAAGATAAGATTATTATAGAATATGACTGGATCAGATATTGCGACAATTTGAAGCCTTAGAAAAGGATTTCTAGCTGTTCAATAAATAAAAGTCCATATTGAACATAGCTGCAAGATTCAGCAGCTATTGCCATTGATATCTATAGATAACATTATTCATATCTGTCTTTTTTTATCTGTGGTTATTTCAAATAAGAAGAAGCCAGTCAAAATTACTAATTAATTACTTGTCATAGTTATTTGCATCTGAAGAAAAAAAAGTCCAGAAATATTTTTTCAACATTTAATTATAATGACCAATGAAAATTAATGTATCAGGAAATTTTATTTCGATTAAAGATATTATTCATCAATAAGGTAAGTTTGCCGCATCACGAAAATGACGGCAATTTTCATGACATGGGGTACTATCAGTGTTTTATCTAGGTTTTATTTTTCGGGTGGGCGGTTGAAATTTTTGGAGGGGCTGCTGACTAGAAAATTTGTTATCTTATAGTAACGGGTGGCCCTTAAAGAATGGTGGTCTCATTATTTACTCAATATCGTTTTTGCTCTNGGCTAAGTACTAAAACGAAGAAAAAAGGTCGAAAAATCTCCAACTTTCAAGCACTAAATCCGCTTTTTTTTGAAAATTTGTGTTCCATATGAGGATCTACAAAAAACTCAGTCTATCATGTTAAAGAGCATCAGATTCTGGGCAAGATTCATGTCTTCGAATTTTTTTTCGTTACAAAATGAGTAAAAAATTCTGCATCAGTTCTTTTGCTTGTTCTAAAAAACACAACTGTGATGCCATGTTGTTGATGCTTGCACTAAAGCACATGCCATTCACTTAAAAAGTGTTATTTTTTGACGATTTTTTTCCCTTGAAAGGCAACATACTCGACTACACCCCTGTACACTTGTTCGAGTGATACAAAGTTTCGTTTGCAGTAGACTTTCTTGTAAACCGAAATTAAGGCGTTATGGACGAGTTTTCAGAAAATATCGATTTAATAGGCGATTACCACTTTTAAAGAAACGTTTTTCAAATACATCGAAAAGAGCGTACTTGAAAATACCAGAAAATGTTTCTCCCGTAACTTAAGCCTGCGTATAAATTGTCGAAACATACTATAAATGTTAATGTATGTTGAGCTTGAAAGTTGAAGATTTTTTAACCTTTTTTCTTCGTTTTAGTACTTAGCCGTTTTGTAGTTTAAAAAATCTTTTACACATGAGTTTGTAGAGAATTGAATGCTCAATCTTTTGGGAAAATGTTCAGTTCAAATCAATGAAGAGCAAAAACGATATTGAGTAAATAATGAGACCATCATTCTTTAAGGACCACTCGTTACTTTTATGAAATCAACTGTTTATTTTCGGGTGGGCGGCGCCCACCCTACCCATACGGTAGATAAATCACTGGGTACTATAAAAAAAAGCGATCTGAATTAATATAAAAAGTCCAAAAAATTAAAATTCAAGTTTTAAATTATAAAATAGTATGTATTCAGCCCAGATGCGTTGTAGTATTTGTGATAAGAGTCATTGCTTGTTGATTTGCAAGTACATTGGCTTGCTCGATAGCTTGTAATATCTGTAAGATTTGTGCTCCGTATAGTTTATTGTTCATTGTCTTTCTGTAAAGACCATCGCGAAGTAAAAGAATGATCAAACTCTTAGCGAACTATAAAAAGAAAACATAGAAATAAAAGTATTCAACGCTTTTAAAAATTATTCACTTTTTTATTATGATGCACATTTAGGTCCTTGATACAAGCGGTTTTAGCATGGCTCGCATAGTTTTGTGAAAGAGGAATAGCAAGTTCCTTGATTTTATTGTATGCTTCCTTGAGAAACATAGAGCACACATTGGCCGCTACTGTAGCTGTAGAAGCTCGTGATCGACTACCGTGTATATTGCTCTCTAGATGACAGGTTTGATTAAATGTCACGCATAAACCAGAAGAACGACGTATCAAAGAACGATGTTGCATGATCTGAATATCATGAACAGTCTTGTTTTCACCGATGTTCTAACAAGTATTCAATAGTAAAAATGGTTATGTCGACAAAACATTACTCACATATATCGTTATTGCAATTCGAAGATCACGGGTTGGCAAATATCGATAATAAATATCGATTGATGTGAGCGCACGAATAATACGAATACCTGTAAAGAACGATAAAGCAATACGACAACATAGTACATGTCAAAACACTATATGGAAATCTGTTGTATTAAGAAAAATCTACAATATTTCACAGCTAACTGCGCATATGAATCATTAATAAATCTTTTAGTAAATAAACATGAAAAGTGAAATACAAGAATGAAAAGTTTTTTTTCCGAATGGAAAAAAATTTCTGTCGTAGTATTCAAATAAATTCTGTCAGAAACTCTACTTAATTACGAAAGCACTATAAATATTTTTTTTACAATATATGAAAGCTTTGGATTTTAAGACAAAATTCTTATTTCGTCACGAGAATCCGACTGATTTAAAACACAGAAGAGTCTATTCCGTTGACAATGAAAAATCATTCTACCTCTTATGAAACATCATATTTTTTTCTTATTTGAGTAAAATTCACATTATCACTTTCTATGAAAACTAGTTGGCGATATGTGTCAAAAAAGAAAAAAAGGGAAAAAAACTATTTTATTTAATTTTATTTAAATTTTTTGTTTTAATTTAATGCAGAATTTTATTATAGTTGATTAGAAATCACTCATTAACCATTTTTCTCTATATGATCGACCAGAAAATTTTTTTTACTTAATTTTATTTAACTTTTTCTTTTAACTTAGTATAAAATTTTCATCATAGTTGATTACTCATGAATTACGAAGCATTTTTCTCTATATGCCCGACCAGAAAAGAAAAAAAGAAAAAAACAAATTTTTTCATTTAATGTTTTCTTGTAATTTAATGCGGATGATTCACGATAGTTTTCAAATCAGCATAAAAATTGTGGATATGTTATTAAAAGCAAATGTTTGTAACAATTAAAAATTTTTCGGCGATTCTGAATGAGCATTAAAAATCATTTATAAGTATAACTCAAATAAACGATTCTCAAATTTTGCGCCTAATTAAAAAACGAATTTTGCCTAAAGTTTAATTTTGCCTGTGACATATACATGTACTGTAATGTAATACTTTCAAACAGTTTGCCCACTCAATAATATTATTATTTATTTGATAAGTGCTACATACGCTTAGTTAAGTCGCCACAATGACGGTTTTGTGAAGTTACGGAGCAAATTATTTTTCCATTTCCAGCATAGAAGTCGAATCGAAACTAGAACGAATAAAGAACATTTAGTCGTGCTCTCGTTCGAGGTTGCAAATAAAAATATTACATGTTCATTCCAGGATGGGATCTTGCTAACGCTGATTTTTCCATGAACATATTTATTAGATATCAGGATTTGCTCTCCTTCTTGCTGACAATAGTATTGCCCATGATTTCCAGCAGCCCGTTCAGCGAATGGTATTAAATGACGATCACCAAACATGTAACATACGTGAGGTAATTGTACACTATTACCCAAATACATATGAACACCTTCAAGAAATTTCGTAGTTCATGAGTCAGGAAATACAAGTGTGAAAAGAACTCACTTAGGAAAAGAATGAACGAATTGATGTACGTCATATTTCTGTATTTCCAAATGTAATGTGTGGTACGAGATTAGTATACTGAAAGAAAAACATTTGTTGTGATATCCTAGCGAAGAAAAATGGTCATGATCGTGTAATAGGACTTTCCGTAGGACGGGATGGGACTGTTGCATACCATACGGAGCCCTGTCGTGTAACATAAAAAAAAGATTTAACACAAAATATAAGGATAATCGAGTTCATTTTTCAAGTTTAAATGTCGCAAATTTAGCCACTCTTTCAGATTTCCTGAGATGTTTGAAAGTAATTGTAAATGTAGTGCCAAATTAACATCATTTGTGAGATATTTAGAAAAAGAGTGAAAAATATTTTCACATAATCCCTGTTCATTTATTTTTCCAAACTTGATTTCGTGATAATTTTCCCACCATACATATGACCTACAGTTTTCAAAATTTCATTGATGTTGTGTGCTTTCAAGTCTTAGTTATTGAACGATGACTTTCTGGAAATCACGGAAAACTAGTGTAGAAATCTACCTGTCATTTTCTACCACTCATTTGCCTTTCATGTTATTCGAAATGAAAAACTCGCTGGAGTTTCAACATTTCGTATCTGAATATGTATGTCTCAAATAGTGAATTTGTTTTCATTCCTTTACCTTTATCTCATTTAAAAATAGTTTCTAAGCAATGAAATAATAGTGTATTGCTTTAGCATTATCTTGCAAATATCATCCTAGTCAGACAAGTAACGAAAAAAAATCGACGTTTTAATGCGTTAAAAAAAAATTATTTTGAATAAAAACAAGTTAAAAAGCATTAACATGTATCAATTCGTTTTTTTTTCTAGAAAAAGATATTTTTTTAGCGCACAAAAATATCGATCTTTTCGTTACTTGTCTGACTGAGTTATCGAAATAAATTTTGACATCGCACATATTCCTCTTACGCACACAACGCCACCTATTACATAATAACGGATTCACATTCTGATAAAATTTCTATTATGTATCCCGTGATATTACCAATTTGATGACTCAAAGATTACTAATGATGAGCTATGCGAAATTCGTGATATTGCATCACTTTTCCTTCGCATAAACGGGTCATGTAACATTTTACTTGAAACGAAATAAATAACAGTTTTCAGTCAGATAAGATTACCTTGGTTGGAAATTACCAAGCAAGTGCTTACAAAGAAAAGAACAAATCAAGCAACAAGGAACGCATGTCTTTCATTTTCATTCTCACGCATAATTATAATGAGAGTGAACGACAGGAAATAAGGAGGAAAATAGACATGTTCATGAAATACTGAACACTATAATATACTAGACCCACCCTATCCTAGAAAACTTCAAGAAAAATATTGAATTAAAATCATAAAAATTTAGATACTTTCATTATCTAAGAGTAATTCTCTGGATGCAAGACTGTTCCATGATAAACTAGAGAGGTGTTTCATAGATTATACTTGTGCACGAATAACCATAATCATTTATTGAGAATATATCTCAGGTAAGTGTGATGGGCCTTCTCTTGTTTAGCGTCCACGTTTAAGATCTTGGCGGATAATATGTTTCTTGTCATTGAGAATCAAAGATTTATAAACTAATTTCACTCTTAATTTAACTTACTGAAAATAGAAAGTGTAATTCAGCAAAAAACATTTTATATTTCGTTAATGAGAACTTAAATCGAAATGAACTGATATGGGAACTGTTGAAAGGAAATATCAATACTGTTAAGATGATATTCAAATAAATAAAAAAGAACGTTCGTTGATTATGCTTGTAGAACCTATATATGACATTATTTTTCTCTCATTAAAATATAGAGGTTATCTCAGCTCATATAATACTGTGTGTGTAGTCACAAATAATATTTACTTGTATAAAAACTGTTAGCGCAATCCCTGTGGGATTAAAATGGGAAACACGATGGAACCCCTTTACTGGATCCTGTCTATCACGGTCTGTGAGTCTTTGTAGCTTTTCTGTCAGTGTCTGTCATCATATATGTAGCCTTTTGGTCACGGTCTGTATCTTGATCTATGGAGTCGATAGAGACCATCACAGACCGTGACAGAGAATTCACAAATCATCACAGACCGAGGCAGAGAAATTAATTGGTTAGCTAATTGATCAATTTCTCCGTTCTGGTCTGTGGGGTGTCCAAATTTCTACCCTATATACTTCAACACTCCGTTCAGATCGTGTTTCACAAAAGTTTATTTATCTGCACTGGTTTCGAAAATACAACAAAGCTTTTTATAACGGAGCAAGTAAAAATGATTGTTCGAGAATGAAAACTATTACGAAAGCAGAAGTATAAAACGAGTATGTTGAAAATAATGTGTCAAGATGAAGGAACGATATAAAACATCACCAGGAACGTAAATAGTGGGGGGGGGGGGGGG